>JAQIVZ010000637.1:0-56075 GCA_034700945.1 Arrhopalites spinosus | reverse complement strand
CTATCAAAAGTTTTGCTTTAGTTCCGTGAACAAGTCCTTTCAATCAAATCCTAAAAGAGCCTGGTTTCCTTGGTTAATTACTCTCAATCCGAAAGGCAATAACTGTAAAATTAAATTTTAAATCTATACTGCTATGCAATGGACAACTATGCACATACAAATGGCTGATAAATATCAATCTAATTATCAATAACTAATTACAATTAAATAACAAAGAAATCTTACTTAATCTTAATCTTAAAGAAACTTCCTTTTCAATGTCAAATTACTTATCTCAAGTGGTTCAACCACAAATCAAATTGAGTCATACAATGGCTCAAAATGAGACAAAAAAACTAGATACTGTCAAAAAATCTAAAAGTAGAAGTAACAAAAGGTAAATAAATACTCCCCATTTAACTGTAATACGATTTAAAAATTAAAATTAAATTATTCCTTCTTTAGTCAAGCAGTCTCAAAATACAAATCCCCCAAAAGAGACCCAAAAAATGATTTACTCCTTTTTGGAAGAAAAGGATTGTCCTGGCTTAATTCAACTTTCAAAGTACAAAAACTACCCAAGACAAAATTAATTATACGTTATACACCTATTAATTTTATCAATTCTTAACAGCGCAATTATCTTCATGACGTGACCCCACAAGCACCACCATCGACTTACTCTAATGAAAAATTCGACAATTTTCAAGTCCAAGAACCATTAAATAGTAAATCATTATTTAATTGTAAATTATGAAATCAATATTATTTGTGACTATGTTCCTTCACAGGTAGACGTGAGAGTGAGAATAATGTAATTTTTAATTTAACAATTTTAAAAAGAATTAATTAATTAACTAATTTGTAATTTTAATGTAGTTGATTTCAGTTCCATCTGCTACTGGAGATAATTTTAAGTCAACTGAAAGTACTCAGACGAAGTGAGGAATTATTTTAAAATTAATAAATCAACAAAATAATTTTAATTAATGTATGTACATTTGTAGAGACCTTCAAGAATATCCCAGTAATCGAGTTCCATTGAGAAGACTAAATGGAGATGTACGACATAATTAAATTCTAATTAAAATAATTAAATAATTATTTTAAACCTTTTAGGAAGTTCAATTAGATGACCTTCCGCCTGGGATTACAGTCGCCGATTTAAAAATTCGATTTCCAGAATTGACTGGAGTTCAATGGGGCAAAAATCAAGGGTACTAAACTAATTATAATTAAATTAAAATAAATAAATAAACTTTTAACTGATAGAAAAGCCATCCTCAAATTTAAAACTCCACACGAAGCGGTCAAAGCCATTGACAATAGCGACCTTCCCTCAGTTGGACTTCGACTGCTTAGCTGGGCCAATTTTGTAAATTAATTAAATAATTAACTATTTTATATAAATTACTAAAAAAAATTCGAATAGATTCACGGAGGAGGTCGAGAGCATTACAGTCGAGTGTCATGGAAGATGGAGGAAACCAAAAATCAAGATGGAGGAGTTGGCAGTACACACGACGGAAAATATTCCAACATTTCCAATCTTTTTACAACCAAAATTTACATTAGGTACAAGTCTCCCAAATATAATCACAATTGAAAAAATACTCGAAATCTTCCCTGGAGCTCTTGCCATTGATATTGAGCATTGGAAAAAAGGGTAATAATTAATTAATTTTAATTTTTGTATAAATAAATTAAAATATTAAATTCTGTATTGTAGAAAAATGGCCACAGTTGAATTTGACAGTTCAATCATGGCAGCCAAAGCAAGTTATTTGGCCAAACAAAAGAATTTATTTGGTAAAAAAATTAATGTTTCTCCTCGTAAACCTCTTGGCTATAAAAAATTCAGAGAACAGGTCAAAAATGTTAGTCCTCCCTTCGTTTTTCATTAATTTTTCAAATTTTATTGTACATTTCAATTTCAATGTCAAATAATAAAATGAGACTGACACAAACGTAAAATTATTAAATTGTCATTTCATTAGTCATGCAAAAAAATTAAAAGTAATCAAAATCATTAATATTTAACTGTACAAAATTCAAAAATTTAGTGTTTCTGCCTTATCCAAGATGAAAATGATGGAATATTAGTGTAGATTGCAGGTAGATGCATAAATTCACAATTAACTTTTGACAGAGTACTCGTCCCCATCAATGAGTAGGGTGAGTTTGAGTATTTAGAGATTAATTGATATCCAGCATTTTTCTGTTAATTGAATAATTATTTTAATTATTTTTTGAATTCCAAATTATCTTAGATAATAAAATTTATATTTAACTAACCTGACAATCAATTTGACTTGATATTTTAGCACAAATTAAACTCGAGTCAATACCCCTGGGCATGACAGTATTAAAATTTAAATTATTTTTCCGATAATAATCCAAATAGGCTGACTGACATGCAGAATTTGAAATTATTTTAGCCTCTTTACTAATTGGCAATATTTCAAACGAACCATCTAGAAAAAAATCAATTAAATGAAGTGACTTTAAAAAATATAATTAAATATTTTAATTGTACAGAAATTTAACCTCGTAGCTTGAATTTCCAGTCAGTTGCAATGACTTCTGTAGGAAATCCCCGACTAGCTGGCATTGGATTAACCCGGAGACAAGGCATGACAGATTTTTCAATTTTGAGAGGTCTTCGAAGTTTCACAAGTCCAATATCATTATAAATAAATGGCTCCCTATAACTTGGATGTAATTTAATGGCTGAAATATTATGCAACTTGTTCGTGGACAATTTTACTACCGTTAATTTCCTGTAAATAAAATGAAGCATAATTTAGAATTATGGAATTTAATTTATAATTACTTAAATACAAAATAAATTACTTGTTCAAAAGACAGCTAGTAGATGCAATAATAATTGATGGAGTTTGTTGAATCAAAATTCCTCCACAGCTGAACTGAAACCCCGAGCCTTCATTAGTCCCAATGGCCACCTTTTAATTAAAATAATTGATATTACATTTTACAGTTTAATTAATTTCATTTGTAAATTAATTGCAGAAACTAATAAACTTGCATTCCATTTTGGCTGAGCTTCATCTATTTGTCCATTGAATGTACCACAGTTAACTCTTTTAATTATGTCACGTTTTCCAATTTCTCCTAGAAAATCAAAAACTGGAGATGACGATCCACTCGATTTGTTTTCTTTCGGAGATAAGAAACTACTATAGAATTTTTGTAATGATACAAGCTCGTCGTTGGAAATTGTCTCCGATTCTATTTCCGGTGTTGGCTTCACCCCCGACCTTTCCTCGGGCTCCTCCTCTTCCTGGGATAGACTGGTCAAAGGGTCACTACTGGTAGAGTTAGTTGAATTCATTTGTTCAGTGTCAATCATTTCGATGGGTGTCTCATCAATTGATTTGTCAGTGCTGTCTTCATTATCAATAGTCGTGTTCAAATGACTTTGGGGTGTCACTGGATCCTCTACATTACTTTCAACTTCAAAGGTCAAAGTAGTAGGGTCAGTTTCCTTGTCATTAATTGATTTTGGAACGTCATCAATTTTCTCTTCTTTTGACTCGAGACTCTCAACTTTGGGGACTAATTCTAATTTCGTGTCATTCAATTTAATCTCAAAATCTTTAATCGGTTTAGGAAAAACTTCTTTGTAGGTCTCCAAAGGTTGAAATGCTTGATCTAGCAAATAATTAATGGGATTCAGTATACTCGTATCATGTGTATGATTTTGACAATAATTTTAATTCAAACACTTACCAATATACTGTTTGTAGGTTGTGAGTTGATTGATGACATTGACCAAAGTTGAATTGAGAACATCAAGATAACCCGGGTAGGGAATTTCAATGGGATTCATGGTTCTATTACAAGTCACCACTGCCCCGAGGCTTAGGGTCAGTAGTAGTGTCCACACAAAAATTGGACATTTTCTATTCATTCTGGGACAGTATTTCAGTCAACTTTTAACAAAATATCAATTATTAAAAACTCAAGTCCTTCTGCAAGGATTGTCTCACAACAAATGGAAATTTTAGACTGCTGTTCAAGTCATGACTAATTACAGCTGGACATTTCCAAGGTCTAAGGTACATAAATAGAACTTGGCATTCCCAGTATGCATACAATGCATAAGTACCCTCTTCATAAAAAGTGGACATACCCACAAAGGGGAATTTACATGAGATAAAAAACGTTCGTGCATAATGACCAGGAAATACTCAATTTACAATGGAAAGTACATGCAAAGGACAAAGGACCCGTTCACATCATGTACTAGACCCTATTTTGCTCTAGCAACAGCAACCAACAGCATAAACAAGGTCAAAGGGTCATCAAAGGGACTGAGGAAGTGATGGACATTGCCAAAAGAGGTACGATAGTTGGTAGTTTAGACGTATAGAAAGTATAGATGCACTGGCACATCCGGCATAGGATTATATGAATTATATCATAAAAATTCTTCGTCAACGTTAAACCTAATGGGTGGCAACGAGAATCATGGACCTCAACGTAATGGGCTTGATAAGAATTTTAATCTTGTGACGTCCAAAGGAAAAGGTTCAAACGTGAGTTTTCCCCTATTTATAGCTTTACTCCAGACTCAAACAGTATGACAAAATTAATTTTATATTAACTTGAAAGGTTATAAAACTGGCAACGATAGCACTTGGAGCTACTACTTTTTTGTTTTGCTACACATTACCTACTCCTGATATACCCAAGCCTGGTGTTATTGTTGCTTCCTTTGAACCTCGTACCCCACCCTGTAATTGTGGAAAACCATAATTCTCAAATACTTCTAAAAGTTTGTTTGGTTTATATGACATTTAAAAACTACACAATGAAACCAAAATTTTGAGTGAATTAATTATGAAATAAAATTGCACAAAACAATCGAAAATAATATTTTCATATGAAAGACGATCTCAAGGTTTTTTATAACAGAAATTTAACAGAATAGATAACAAATTGTAAAGTACAGTTAGTCATGTTTTACTAAAGTATCTTTGAATAACTGTTATATCATCATCATATTACACACTATTTGTTATGAAAAGGTCAGCAATTGTCAAACAAAGTTTGTACTGCAATAGAACAACAATAAGTGGGTATCTCAATTAAACTGTGAAAAAAAGTTACATTTGAGTCTAAGACAAGAAATGCATGTTTTAAATAAATACTGCAGTAATATATTGACTACATACGTACTTATAGTACTTTTGTAGGATAAAAATCATCATTAAAATCATAACATGCACTAGTCTTTGACTTAACTTTTAGATGGTAATTCTACTAATATTTTGGATAACTTTTTTTTAAACATTCATTCCATCATTTTTTGCTAATTCAAGTGTTTCCATTCTTAATTTCTTCATTTCATTTTCAATGACATCCGTAATTATTTTTCTCTTCTCCATTACAGACTTGTCTTCAATTGTTTTCATGATATTATTAAGATCTATTGGATTGCCAACATTTATTAATATTTTCTTTCCAACACGTGGATAATATGGCTTGTGATTGGGAAGAACATCCGCCATTCCTTTGTTGAACATGAAAAACAATTAAAGTATATTTAATTTGAATCATTTGTAATAAACATTTATAAATTATAAAATTAAAAATTAATTTGTGTTTAACAATTTTACAAAAAAATAAATACTCACCAACATGCCAAAATGGAACAACTATTGGTAAGACCTTCATGTCAGAAATAATTCTACCAACGCCCCATTTAAGCCGATGTAAATCCTCCCGCTCCATATTGACTTTGCCTTCAGGAAAAATATGTAACCAGTTTCCCATATTGAGACGGTCAATAACAAAATCTACTGATCTTTGATAAATCCCCATTCCTCTCACAATTGGTATACATTTACCCCTTGAATTGACATGATAGAAATAATTAATTATTCATATGTGATTGCAGTGAAGATGATAAATTAAATCCTAATTATTTGCATTGAGTAAAATGACAATATAAAGTACCTAGACATAATCCAACCGTGCCACGGTTTTAGATAGCAGATATCGTGAGCTGCCAGGCCCCAACGCATTTTAGTATTTTCTAATAATTGTTTATTTGTCATTAAAGCACCTAAAAATCAACACAAATTGTCAATACATAAATTAATCACTGAATTTACTTTTAATAAAAGTCCTTTATTAAATGAAATACGTAACAAATTATTTTTACCAATTAGACAAGGGTCGTCTATACAGGACTCGTGATTGGAAACAGTTATTAAAGGTCTCCCTTTAAATAAAAATAATTTCATATTCATTATTACTGTACATGTAAAATACTCATGATAATTGGAATACATATTTTTTGTGATTATCATATTGTGTACCTTCTGGACGTTTAAAAATCGCTTCATTAAGGGTTGACAAATTATTATATATTGTTTTATTTAGTACAGCTGAAAAAACCAAATAGCAATTAAATAGTTGAAACTCAATTAAACCGATTAATCTAACCTACAAGAAAAAAGTCTTTAAAACTTACTTAGAAGAACTTTTCCCCAAAAACCAACTAGAAAGCAAGTGATGGTACTGGAAATTTTCCATAGTTTTTCAGGTTGATCAATATTATGGCCAATATTATCAACAGTATAAGGCCATTCGTATTCCACCACCGGAAATTCCGAACTGTCTCTTCTCAATGCGGCTGGAATTATCATTTTGGGTAAATTTTGTGCCGCCTGTTGTCTCACCTTCATCTGGCACATGAGAACGCTTAGTTTTATCAGCATTTTGGCGTTTGACAGCAAATTCAGAATGCGAGACCAAGAGTATTACTAATTGTGCAAATAACCTGAAATAAAATAACAATCCATATTATTTATTATTTTATCTATTAGACCTGAATGTTGTAATCTAAATTATGAAATATCCAACAAGCTCTAGAAAATATCCAAAATGACATTTGGTTACTTACATGAAGAAAATATTCTATGAAAAATGTTTTACATGAAACCATTAATTAATTTTCAAAATATTCAACTTTTGTAGAATTATTTTATTCTAGCAAATATGTAAGAAAAACAACATCAAACAAACACACATCCATTCTCCTATTACATATTAAGTATGTATCGTATAAATACATACAAACATATTAAGTATATCAAAAGAAATTGATTCAAGAGAAAATGATTAAATCAATGGAGAAAATTGCCCATTTCTACAGCGGCCGCAGCAGCAACAAATTTCATAAGATTATTAAACAGAAATCTATTATCCGGATCACTGTCATGTTCATAGACTGGTTTCAGTTTATCGAATAAATTGTCATTGCTAGTAAAGATTTCCATCACAAAATATTTTCCCTCAGCAGAAGTTGTAATGATGGAAAGAAGAGAAATGACAGAACGACGAACATGAGAATCTTCGTGATCATAAAATAGTTTGATGAGGTCAGCAGCTATAAAATAAAATATTTTTTATTACCAAATAATTTTGAATGTTTTAATAAAAAGAAATTTTGAAAAATCATCATATTTAAAATATATTTAAAATTATTTATTACCTTGAACAGCAATATTCCTGAGATGAGGACAAAATATACCAGAAGTACCAAAGACAATCCATCCAAGGATCCTTAAAGCATGAGCAGTAAAAACAGCCAGTGAGACATTATTCGACGCTGTTGGATCTCTTAAACTAACGGTACTCATTAATCGATTTGCCAGAGATGACCAAACTGTGAAAAAAGGGTAATACATTAGTAAACATGGCATAATAAATTCAAGTTTTGGAAAAACATTTAAATTTTACAATAAAAAACACTTACTTATTGGAACTAAAGTAGCTGAGTAAGTATCTGGGGTTTCCACAAATTTTCCTTCTTTTGATGAAGCAAATCTTCTAGTTTTACTTGCAACCCTCTCATCAACTATTTGTCGCCAAGATGCATCCCTGTCTGCTACTAAAGCAGATGATGAAGACGTTGACATTTTCAGCTGTTGTTGTTCCTTTGGCGTAATAGATTCTGTAGAAGTCACAGTCGTTTTTTTCTCAGCTTTAAAACAAAGTTGACACTTTCTCGGGAATCTTCTTGGTTCCAAGTAATCCTTGAGGAAGGGTAAATGAATATTTCCAAGTAATTTATCCAATTTACCAGTTTCTTCAGAGAAGCAAGAGAAACATTTTTGTTTGGATAAAAGATGAATAATTTCACTGTATCTGGTGAGAACAACCATTCGATGTCCCATTGCCAAATGATCCTTGTCAAAAGCAACCTGACCAAGAGTTTGAAAAACTTCTACTGGATGAACCACAGCAAGTTCGTAGAGCCCACAGAGGATTGGAATTTCTAATAAACCACCGCTGTCAATATCTGCCAGCATTCTAAATTTAAAAAAATACAATATGAACAAATGAACTTCTTAGTTTACATAATGAGAGAATTAACCAAAAAATATTTAGTTTTGAAAGTTACCTTGCTAATTTCTGTGCTGTTGATGAATCAATTTTAATTCCATTAAATAATAAGAGTGGAATTCTCAGTACAGCAATTTGTTTCAGGCGTTCCGTTGTCGCTTCATCTTTAGTACCATGAGCCTCAAACAAAATTTCACATATATCACTAAAATAGATGGGAACCTTTTTTCCCAGAGTTTTCAAATTATACAGATTTTCATCCACCGGAGTATCATTAGACATATCATACGCCTCAAATCGACTTGGTCCATCTTCCAAAGTCAACTTGTTCACCCCAGTTTCAGTATCAACCAAAGACTGATTTTCCTCCTCTTCATCATCATCACTGTCAAGAAGTTCAAATTTTCCAAAAAAATTTCGAGGAGTAATTTTCAAATTTCCAATAGGTTTTGCTACTTTTAATTTCCCTTCAGTCTTGTCCTCATAAAAATTTACAAGTTTCAAGAATAATGGAATAATTGAGTCAAATTTCAATCTTGTATTCTCTGTTTTCGGGGGGACGCTTCCTTCTTCTTTATTGAGGCTTTGACTCTGAGTGGGCTGACTTGAGACTTTACAATACTCTTCAATTAAATTACAAACAATTTGACCCACTGCCATTCCACAAGCTTGCTTATTTAAATCTGTACTATCAAGACATTTAGTTATACATTGTAAAATTTTTGATACTTCTGGAGTGACGGAACCAAATAGATTTCCAGTTTTGTCTTGAGCTTTAGAATTTGATTTGGCTGAATTTTTGATACACTTGAGCAAGGCAACCAATGCAAATGTGGAAGACACTATCGTTTTTTGATCAGCACAAGCATTGTGTATAATTAAACTCCAATTCTGACAACAAGTCTTCCAAATATCATCAATATCATTGTATCCCCCATGCTCTAGGTCAATTGTTTCGTTCCATACAAATGTTGCCCAACTTGTAAAGAAATTAAAATTTTCCAGTCGAGTTTTCAGTGGGATTGAAGTAAATAGAGCATATTTCCATATTTGATTCTTGTGAAGAAATTCTTCTGGAGGAATAAGAAGTTTACTAGCAGGGCTATAATGTAAAAAAACAAAAGAATTGTATTTACATTTTGATATGTCAAGTATTCGCGTAAAATACTCTTGTGTAGTGTATAATTAATATGTATTGCTTACCTAATATCAGGATTGAGATGACCATAGGAATCTGCCAAAAAAATAGTTTTGGCTATTTTACTAACAGTGGTTTGTCCAAGTCCTAGTATAATTTTCCCCAAGAGACGACGAGCAACAAAATTCTCACGACATTGTTCACCAGCTGAAATGATAAATTGAAGAAAGGGATCTTTCATCTCCACAACAAGTTCATTCTCACTATCAAAATGAGAGTAGAAATGTTCACTGTCCGAATGAAGACGAAGAAAGGCACGATCGATGACTGATGACAAAAATCCTGTCCGAATTTCATCTTGTTCACCTCGTTGAATAGACTCGGTGAGTGCAGAGATGACAATGAGGACTTGTTCAAAAATAAATCTTGGAAAATCTCGCCGACTCAAGTGGAACGTGTCAGCAATAGAGAAGAGAATCCGGTTGAAATTTGCAGTCTTCCCATATTTACATTAACATACATTATGTGAGCTAATTTAAACATTAATTAAATTTCCTACACCAATACAATTTACTCTTTGACCCCTACACATAGAGCTTGTTGGTATATTTGACGTAAATGTTAATATATTATTTCATTATCCTACAATTAAGAATTAAAATATCAAAATTACCTCAGATGAATTGCCTTGATCAAGAGAGAATCGTAGAAAAATTTCAGCACAAAAATGGGCTTCAATCCAAAAATCCAACAAAGTTTTTGCAACGTCCGACAAGTTTCTCTCCTTACTTCCGTCCCCAGACTTTTGTAATTCAACAATAAAGTTAAGGACTTCAGTGGGATGATTACTATTTGTACAAAACTCCTTCACTTCCTTTGGTAATTGTAATGAATTAATAAACCTTTTTGAGCCCTGACTCTTTTCAATAAAATCTCTGACTAGTTGTGAAAGCTGACTACGAAACTCTGTATTTGATAAATTGGAGATGGATTTTGATCTGTGCCACAAATCTGTAGAAATTGAGCTCATTTTAATTGAATTAGAATGACTTCATTATGATTTTTTCTTCAGTTTATTCTTCACTTTTTTTCTTATGCAATCGGCAATTTTTTTTTCTGCGGGTTTTGAATTGGCCCACTTTTAAATGAAAACCATCAAGCAAAAAAGATTCGATGAAAACGTTAATTTATAGTTAATCGAGATTTAATATAGACTTTATTACAGTTCAGCAGGTACATTTAGAATTATTTAACAATCAGGTGGTTTAAATATGACCATGTACACAGTACTCGGACTATCAACAGAAAAAATGCTGGCTAACGAGTAAATATTATTTACAATACTGCATTGTCAGTTAGGTCCTGTATCATCACAGATTAATTAAACTGGACCAAAACTTTAGTGGACGAGATCACAATTATTACTGACTAAATTCAAGGATTAACATTAAAAGCAAAATTCTTGACTTGATTAGCTTATAATTTAAAATCAATACTGATCGTTTATGACTGGCAATTAACTGGCATAATAATAATTATTATTTTGTGAGAAATTATAGTTTCAATTAAGTAGTTTCTTCTTCCTATCACTCTCTTGGAACGTATTTAAACTTCTCTCTGGAAATTCGCAAATCGAACAAATATCTATAAAGAAAAAGAAATAGTTTAAACATTTTTTTCACGAAATTATTTTCAATTTTGGAATGTTATTTTACTTAAAACTCTTGATGAAATTTTTGCTTTTTTTTAATCTATAGTACTTACATCATCTAGTGTAGTTTGTGATAAAGAATAGTCTTCAATCAGATTAGAGTCTTTTGCAGCGTATACTACGTCAAAAATATGGCTAAGCTTTGTGTTCTCCTGAGGAATACTGAATTTCATCTGGTTGACATGGGCATCTTCCAGTACAGCATTTGGTAGTATGCCATGTAACAGAGATAAAAATTCATCTTTCTGACTCGAATCACACCGAACGGTCAACGTGTAGGCCTTGCCAAATCTAAAATGTGAAAGTTTTTTTATAAATTATAACTTATAATTTTTGTTGAAAATAATATTCATGTGAGCAAATTAAACAACAAAAGTACTTACCTAGTTTTAAGATGTTGAATGCTTCCCATACACATAAACTTTCCATTTACCTGTGTAAAAAGAAATGTTTATGAAAAAATACATATTTACCTACTAATACCTACATATAATATTTTGTAATGCGGACATCCGAAACTAAATCATACCATAATTCCTAAACGTGTGGCTAATGCCTCGCATTCTTCCATAGAATGAGTGGTAAGGATAATGGATTTGCCTACATGCACAAGATCTGAAATAACTTTCCACAGTTGTCTTCTGGCCCCTGGGTCCATCCCACTCGTCGGTTCGTCCTATAAAATAAAAACAATACAAATATTAATTTATTCCTTGGTAGAATTTTATATTTTTAAAAACAATAATTTCCTTACTAGAAACACAACGTCGGGATCCCCAATCAATGCAATAGCGGTATTTAATTTCCGTTTATTTCCACCAGAATATGTACCACATTTTCGTTCTGCGTATCTTGTGAGCCCCAATGCTTTGATCAACTTTTCACCAGCCTATTAGAATTATACATTGAGAATGTGATCAAAAATAATTTGGTCATAAAATTTGTTGTAAACATACGGCACGAGTTTCTGAACGCTTCATTCCTCTCAGCATCCCATATAATTCCTGGAAGGTTGTAAAAAACATATTACAAACAATGTAAGAGAAAATTGTTTGCATCTCATCAAGTTAATTTATTCTAATGACTATTCAATTTTTTGTTGAAAAATTTGTTTAATTAGTATATTACCAGCATCTCGTGTGCGTTTAGCAGAGGATCCACTGAAATTCATAAAGATTGAAAGTTAGTGTCAAGAATTACACATTTATCACAAAAATTTAGTAAATTCATACATGAATCTTCTTGGGGACAATATCCAAAATGCTTTCGTGCAAAATCCCTGTGCTTTTCCTGTTGTAAAAAAAATTATTGAGTAAATAATACATATGAATTATTGTAGAAAACAGGTGAATCATTATTTAATGTCAAGTCCAACAAATAAATTAAACTTACAACATCATAACCACAAATTTTCGCTGTTCCAGAAGATATTCTCACATCCCCTATTAAAAAAAATTTGACAGAATTTATTAATTAAGCAAGTTTTTCTATTGATCAAGATGTGTAAAAATAGACAGGAACTTCCCAGTAAGCATTTTAAAAGTTGATGTTTCTGTATCAAAAAGGTATTATTAATTTAATTTATTTAATTTATTTACGATAAATATTCATTGTAATTTATAATAATGTTCAATTTTCTTACTTCCAGCTCCATTGACACCCCTGTAATTCATCATAAAAAAATTAAATAAACATCATTCAATTATTGTTTCATGTGATATGATAGGACAATTAAATGTAATGAGTTCATATTATGTACTTACAAAAGACCAAAACACTCTCCTTTGTTGACTGAAAAACATAGGGAATTCACAGCAGCCCATTTTTTACATCCATAATATTTGGTTAAATTTTCTGCTGTTAATGCATTATTTTCTATAGTATGACTCAATACACGCTCTCTTTCACGATGAACGTCTTCATCTTCATCTTCGAATGTGTCTGATGAATATTTTGGCTTACGTTTACATAATAATAATAGGATTTGTTTGTAGTTACAGGCCAAGTTGAAGAGAAAAAATACAAATCCCTGTATGAAAAGACAGAAATGCATTTTGCCCACGTATTTCCAGAGAAATCTAGACGGCTCTTTATGATGCACTGAAAAATAGTTTCCAGCATTAGACACAACGTCTAATGTAACTAGTTCGATTAGGCCTCGTCCCAAGCAATATTGGGGAAAAACTACATACCACTGAAAATATCCAAACAAATATTATAAAATTCCAATTCACTTCTAGAACCATATTTTAATGTCAATTATTTATTGTATCCTGTTTTGTGTACCTGTTTCAACATTACACCAATTGATTTTAGTTCGTCATCATCAAAATTTTCCAAAATAAAGACAGACACAGTTGTTATAATTCCCACTAAAATACGCATCAAAATTTAATATTAGTCAATTCTGTAATAAAAAAAAGTTTTGATAATTTGTAAAAAAAAATAAAAACTACCAAATAAATTGGCACAAGCTAAAGTCACAAAGGCTGTGCTCGGAACGGTGAAAAGATAGGTTGCTGGATACATTAACGGTATACTGGCCCACCTACACATGATTGTAAATTTTAAAAACATAAGTATGTGTTTGTAAATTGATGTTAGATTTGTAATTTGTTTATGCATAATTTGCGGTAATTAACATACCCGTACAATATCAGCAACATCACAAATGCTCCAATACTTACGTCCGAAATGTATGCTTTTGCATCAAAAATGGCGAAGAGAATCAGCATAAGTGCGGCAGGAATCAAGTACTTTGTCTATATGACAATTATGAAAATCAGAATTAATTTTTAACCTTATTCACCTTCAAAACCTTCATACAATTCTGAGCTAGTTAAAAATATTGACATACCATATCAAAGATGAAATTGGCAACCCAGTAGGTTACAGGACGAACAGAACTAACTAAATGAAGATGCTTTCCCCCAACTGTTCTTTCCTCAATCAAATACACTGTGAAACTTGCTAACACGAAGCTGAAAAATTAAGAGTAATTTCATTCCATTACATTTCTTTTATTCTTAATTATTAAAGTGCTTGTTTAAATATTTATCGATAGATTTCTCACCTCATTGCAAAAATAACGCATATGCTATGGATTACCCCAAGAAAGGATGTTTTTCTATAAAATAAAAGTAAATCAATATTAACAGATTTCCTTCAAGTCATAAACTTAAATACTTTAAAGTATTAAAAACTTACAATGACTCTTTCTTCAATTGGGCTTTTGTCAGATTAAGTGGATGAGTGATTAGAGTTATTCCGTAATTACTTTTGTCTTCAGTCGAATTCTCAGGTAGATTGTCTCTCAACATCATGTTATGTAATGCATTCAAATATGCAATACTTGATAGCCATCCTCTATTTTCATACCAAATTTTAATTGTTTTGACACGTTTCTGGTCAATAATTTCCGTTTTCTCAGTAGTGTTTAAAGGTGAAAGCAAGCCATTCACAAGTTCAATAAAATTAACCAAATTCACAGAGTCAGGCTCACGTAGTTGAAATTGAAATCCACCATAACGACGAGTATCATACTTTCTAAAAGTTTTCTCAACCCATTCTGGTAAAAGATATTTGCTCACATCCACTATAAAGTCCCTAGTTGGAGTCTACACAAAAAAATTTTATACTTTAGAGTTTAGATAATTGACAAATAGAAAAAAATTATTTTTAAAGCGTTCTAAAAACTTACCGTAAATTTTGGAGGCTTTTTATTTTCAACCTTTTCATCGGGACCACAATCTTGGGAACCAGAAGTACAACTACATTTCGCTAATTTTGCATCATCCTTCGTATACTTGCTCCTTTTATCATGGAATTTTGAGACTGAAGTATTAGACCATTCTTTGGGATAACATAATTCTAATTTTCTAGAAACGACATAATATATTGTTATATAATATGTAGACAAATTAACTTTAATGGCACAGCTAAAGTAGAATTTTCAGTGACTTAAAAAGTGAGACAAACTATTTAGGTACCTATTTTGTTTCAAACATGCAGTCCCCATTCCAATGGGTCCAAGTAGCTCATTTACAATCCGATTAAAGGCCTCTTTTTCCTGTTCATAATCCGTCCCATTATTGTAGAT
The DNA here is from genome assembly GCA_034700945.1 of Arrhopalites spinosus. Taxonomy (NCBI): domain Eukaryota; kingdom Metazoa; phylum Arthropoda; class Collembola; order Symphypleona; family Arrhopalitidae; genus Arrhopalites; species Arrhopalites spinosus. Next base: position 40,769 of record JAQIVZ010000637.1, on the reverse strand, counting down.
TTCCGATGTCGGTTCAGACAAAAAAACTGTAAATGGTGACGTATACTTCCATGGGGTGACTTCAAGAGGAGCTTCATCCAAAGATGTAGGCAAGAGTAATGTAAAAGCCAATGTGAATGCTATGAAAACAGCTGGCAAGATTATCTATTTAAAATCATGAAAAAAATATATTAAGAATATTGTTCTAGCAGAACAATGCATCAAGATTATATAGAATATATTCAAATGGTAAATTAAATTACCTCAAAAAACATGGCTTTCAAGTTTCTCTTGGAATTTCTGAATCTTTTCACAATTATAGCAAAAACTTGAATACAACACAAGCCAAAGTAAGAACGTTGTCTCCGTTTTTGAGCCTCACTTTGTTGAGGAATAGAATCGTCCATTTGATGTCCTTGTAATAATGCATCTGATTCAGGAGCATTGGATGCTGAGCCTGGATTATTCGGGCTAAATGCTACAACTACTTCATCTGTTGTTTCTTCAGTAGTCCCGGCTGTATTTTGTACAACTGGTGGATGATCATGTGAGATACCATTTCGGAAATCCTCCACTTTATTTTCTTTTTTAGCACCTTGTCCGCAACAACAACACATTCTCATGAGTCGTCGTCGTCGAGAGAGACCCTTAAGGGACTCAGGATGATCCAAATCCTCAAAAGTGATTTTTAAAAACACATCTTGAAAGTAAAAAAAATTAACGATAAATTAAATTTAAATTGTACGAATAAATTATTTATTCAAGTCCCAAAAAAGTATAATCTTACCTTCCAGTGTTGTGTCAGAAATTCCATAACTTGAAATGCCCAAGCTGTTGAGATTTTCGTTCAATTCATTGAAAAGTTTAGAGAACATTGGTGCACTTTGATACGGCAGTATGAATGACAATTCTGCCCCAACATTATCCATGAGAATTGCCTCTGGAATTCGAAATTTTATAAATCCTGAAACCATCATTGTAGTAGTATTTTTGGTATTATTATGGAATTCATCGACCGTGGAATTCTCAACTTGTGCAGCTTCACTTTCACTTTCCACTGCTTCAGTATGTCCTACTGCCAAAGATGATGATTCTGTGTCAGCCTTCACAACATGGAGGGAATATCCTTGACCAAAGTGAGACTTTAAATAAAGACTAGAACCACAAGTTTTAAGTCTCCCTTGGCTAATTATAGCAATTCTATCTCCAAGTAGATCAGCTTCATCCTTAAATTCCCACACATTTAATTATTTTAATTGATTAACAATCTTTTAATTTGTTCTTTTAAAAACTCTAACCATAAAATGAGTGGTAAGAATGATAGTTCTTCCCTCTTTGTATTTTAATAGCATATCCCAAATAGAACGTCGGGAGGCAGGATCGACTCCACTGAATATAAAAATACAAATGTTACTTACTTAAATTTAATTATCAAATAATTTTTGATGTGTCATAAAAATAAAGAGAAATATTTTACGTGGTCGGTTCATCAAGAAAAATCGCACGCGATCCACCCACAAACGCAATAGCCACGGAAAGTTTTCGTTTCATCCCTATTATTACGATTATTAAATTATTTGATATTTTTAAATGAATAACTTATTACGAAAGAAAGAACATCATTCTTACCACCAGAAAGCTTTCCCGGAAACTCATTCCCCTTGTCTGGTATTCCAAGATTGGCTAACATTTTTTCAATCTCTTCCTTAGATACTGTTTTACCCTTTAAACCCGCAAAGAACTTGAGGTGGTCGACAACAGTGAGACTTTAGAATAAAAGAGAGAAGAATTGTAAAATAAATTACAGTACAAATTAAACTGCACAATATTTTACTGTAATTAATCTCACCGATCAAACAGCACATTAAACTGAGGACATATTCCGATATCCTGGCGAATTCGATTAATATCCGTTTTAATATTTAGACCATAAATGAATGCTGTTCCTGAGCTTGGTGGAAATAGTCCAGTCAAAATGGATATACAAGTTGTTTTGCCTAAAAACATCCAAAAGACAAGTTCTAATTTCTTTATACTTATGCATTTTTTTAAAATTCTCATGAAAGCTAACCAGCTCCGTTATGACCCAAGAAAGATGTGATTTGATTTTCATAGAATCTAATATTCATATTTTGAAGGGCAACCTTCCCATTTGAATATGTTTTGTGGAGATTCTGTACAGCTATTCCACAAGTCAGATTCTCTGGCTCAGTTTCAACAAGTATGTCCCTGTCTACTGGCACAAAATAAACCCGCATGTTATAAACCAAAAAAAAGTATCATTATTTAAAAAAACATACCTTCGTCTGTCACTAAAGGAAAACCACCACTTGATTTCCTATCCTTTGTACGAGTCCAAGTATTCTTTTGAAACAAAAAATACCACGGTTTAGGTATCCCGGCAGCACCTAAAAAAGTAAAATTATCATTAAAAATTTTAAAACTATTTGAAATAATTTAATAAAAAAAGTTGATTTACCTGGTATCACTGCTTCAAAGTAGAGGGTGAGCACAATGTAGAGAAAACTGTCAAACCAGAGCATGACGATACAGTAAATTAAATTAAAGTCATCATCGGGCAATGTCTTGAATGTGACTCTGTCCCATTGTGCTCCTATTCCATCTTCTTCTAGCCTCGCAAAATAATTACAGCCAAAACCGAAGGCTACTTGACTGCATAAACTCTAGAGAATCATATTTTTTATATTATACGAACAGAACTGCTTAGTTAGTTTAGTTATTTTAATAAGAAAAACGATGAGGAAAGACTTACAGCAGCCAGCATATGATACCAAGTTAGTCGTTCTTCCCACAACAGAATGAAGTTGTACGGAAGATAACAGACAAAAAAGATTATTCCCCCTGAACAAAATATACGAAAATTAATTTTCAAACAATAAAAATTAAACTATAACGAGTCAAAGTATATGTTAGTAAAAAAAAAGTAGTATAAAAATTAATTTTAGTTAAAATACTTTTTCACAAAGAATGTTTGTACACAAACAGTTGTCAAATTAGATATGTAAGTAGTAGAGTAGTGTAAACTTTAAAGTGAAAACCAAATACCTGCAGCGGCTGCAGAATTAGCTCTGGTGAAAAAAGTTGAGATTAGAAAGCTAAAGCAAATTGCAGAGACTGTGAAGCTCAGCATAAATACCAGAATCAGAGTAAAGTCGGACTTCTCAATAACTTTTCCCCACTGAAAAAGTTTGAAACAACTATATACAGATGGTTGTTCAAAGGAATTTCTTTATACAATAGAATTACAAGTTGAGAAAGTAAAAGAGATTTTAAATAATAAAAAGTGTACCTTAAGAATTATTGACAGGACAGTAGCAGATACTGACATGATCTACAAATTACATGTTAAAATTGAAAAAATAGACTTATAATTATTTTTTACCCACAATATAACCAAAAAGTTATAAAAGTATAACAAAAAAGATGAATTTAATTGAAAGAAGTTCTTTCAAAGAACTATATATCATTTAAATAGTGTAAGACATGACATTAAAGTTGAAATAAACTTTCGGCCTTATGCAAAATTATTTTACAAATTAAATTAAAATTTTTGTACTCAGCCTTACAGCAAAACTATCGATGAACCATCCAACCCATATGACAATATTTCCAAGGCCCATCACTTTCATGACTTCACGAATGTGCTTCTCTTTTTCTTGTACTATAGATTTAATAATCATGGCTGAGGCGTACACCCAAGATAAAACCATAAAGAAGGGAAACGTCCTGGAAATCGCTCTGATAAATCTGGAAAATTAAATTTTACATCTTACATTATTCATTCATTCATAATTTACCTATAGACTTAAGAAAAGGTAGCATGGATAAAAATGCCTTTTAAAAAATAAAAATTTAATTACACGTCATGAATATGGCAAGGATATGGAATTTGTTGAAGATAAAAACTCCACTTTTCTGTCGCTACACCAGTCTGTACTTCAATTATACTTTGTTCAATAAATTCCTGCAAATAGACGAAACCATGAGTAATGTATTTCAAGTCAAAAATGGGGCGCCGTCGTGGAGACTTTTTTGTCAATCGATCTCGGGTAAATCTTGTCCCTATAAATAAAAAACAATATCAAAATAAAGAATCAGTAAAATATAAAAGACTTGAACTACATACACATATATTTTAGATTAGATTACTTTACCATCGACTTTGTCACTGTCCATACTAAATGAGAGAGAGAGAGAGAATAATGTCATTAAATATTTATGCAAAATGTTAATTTTTTAAGTAAATAGACTGTATTGTTCTGTATATAAAAATATGCAAATTAATGTTGACAAAACTTACCGTATTTTGTATGTAATGTGTTTAGTCGAGCTGGTAATATTTTCAGGAAAAACAATAACTGCCCATAGTTTGTTCACGGGTAACATGGGCAGGGCAGCTGCCACTGCGTCATATTCCGTTTTGAAAGGTTTTGTCTTGTCATACTTGACACACTGAAAAAGACAAATGAATAGTAATCGATAAATTAATTAATTGGAAAGCAACTTTCTCCCAATAATTTTTCTACGCAACCCTTCATTTTTATTTACTTATATTGGAATTAGTCATACCGTGAGAAGATGTTGCAGAATTTCTGCAATTAAGTCAAGTTGCTCTAACATCTTTTCCAGATCGGTGTTATCCAACCACCCCGAAATGACTTTTACTTGAATCTTTTGAGCTGGAGTCAATGTTATTCCCACCATAGTAAGTGCTTCATCCAAAAGTACTTCATCAGCCAGAATCATCTAATGACAATATTATTAAACAAATAGTATGAATCAATTACGTAATTGATTGGGAATATTTCTTCTTGGAAAAGTTCAGTAGATTGCCTACCTTCAGTAAGTCAACTTCCATGGTATGATTTCGTAACCAAATTCTGACGTGATGAATTATATCGGTAACAAGGCCCACTTCTGATTCAATGTCCCTACCTTTGCGAAAACGTGCATCCACCTTGCTCATGATTTCCCTTGTAAATGTTGTATTGGGACTGTAAAATATTGAACCCCTGAAAATTCAAAAGTTATGTACATGGTTAGAAACTTTTAAATTATTTATCGTAGATGATGATGAAAATAAAAGTGACAAATTAGTTTGCGTAATACCTTATAAATGGCTTTATCTGTCGCCATAAAAGAGCTGTGAGAGGTACAGATTCGATTCTCATAAAAATTGTATTGCAAACGTCTGATATTTCCGGATCACTTTCATAAATATTTTCTTTATTCCAGTCCTTGAGATTATCACGGAGACTGTCATATCTAAAGGAAGAAATTTTCAAATGTTATCTACACTAATTTTTAATTTCATATTAGGACAATAATGTAAATCTGTGGGTATAATACCTTGTTGCTGTTTCGGCTTCAAATCCAAATATAGTGTCATTTGTATTACCACCAGATTCCCCACACATAAATTTATAGAATTTGACTGTATCGGCTGCTGTAATAGGACTAGTGTTGTTAATCAAACTTGTTATTGCTGTGATATTGTTAAGTTCTCGAGTCAGCAATCTACATAAAATCATGTAATATGCAAGAAGTAAAATTGTACTCATCAACCATCTTAAGTTTTAGAGGATTCTTAATTTTATAATTAAAATAAAAATAAATAATTTACCTTCCCAATTCATAAAACCCTTTAAGAGTATTTGGATCCAAGGATTCCCTTAGTGAAGCCAAGTTTTCAGGGTTGTTTAACAATTGATCAAAGGATAATTCCAATTGTATCTGCGAGACAATTTGTAAAAAAAATTGATAATTATCGTATTTTATGACAAGTTGAGAATTAAAGAAGGATGATTATAAATTAAACGTGTACCTGTCGAGCCACGCCACTTTGATGGTTGATATAGCTTGTGAATATATAAAGTAGAAGGAAGGCTTTTTGAGGTCCCAATTGACATAGGTCAGTATAAGTTTTATCCGAGGGTACTTTTATCTGGAATAATAAGAAAAATTAGCTGTACACAAATTACACAAACAAGTGACTCATACACAAATTATATAACTTATCATTTGTTTGAATAATACAATCCGTAATAACTAACCACATCATATTTCTTTCCTGGACCACAATTTCCAGTTCTAAAATCTTGTAAAAGTCCTTCCAGAGAACTTGGGTTTAAAGCATTCAAATTTATTTCTATCTTCAATACGTCTTCTAATTCTTTCCGATCAAGTCCCACATACGAAGGAGCTAAATAATTATTTGAAAACAAAAAGACAATTCTCAAGTTAATTATCTAAATACATATCATTATTTACATCATTACAAAAATGATCATTGTTTTTGTATCTCACCGGTCTCTAGAAAACTTTCTCGTCCCTCTGGAGTCATTAAAGCACCAGCTTCAATATGACCAATTTTTTGTATTTCATTTCGACTCCTTACGCCATTAACTAATGTAGCATATACTCTCATATTATTCCATAATCTTGAGACTGTCTCTTGACTTTTATTATTAGCCAAGATTGATTCAAGTATTGGTATGGCTCTCTCCACCAATTGAGAAATTCCAGAGTCTTTCCAAATACGGGTCTCTTCCTCCACATATCCTTCATGACATGGATTATTCAGGGTACACAAGTAATTTTGGAAAAATTCGAAACCACCAAATTCAGATCCTGGCAATAAAGAAAAATGATGATTTTATCTCATTTAATTCACATAGTCCATCAATATAATAAATACCGTACAAAATGAACAAGTTAATTACCTGGCAATAATTTGGGTATATGATGACAACTTGGTTTGCTCTCTTTTAAACCCCGAGTTCTTACCCACATCAAAATAATGAAGAGGATTAAAGGCCATACAAACTCAATTACCATCCGAGCCTAAAAATCCAATAATGTTTTATTGATTAGTTTGTATAAACTTTATACAAGTATTATTTTTGCAAAAACTTTATAAAAAGAAAAATTTTATTACCTTGTGACGCCTACGAATGAGGAAATTCTTTTTCAGAAGAATTTTCAATTGATGACAAAAACCCACCATATTTGCTTGAAATCACAGTTTGAGTAGACGTCCACGTCAAAAATTAAAATTGACCTTGGTCACCGGAAAAAGTCCATGACGACTTTTGGACTAGTCAGATTACACTAAAATGGTTTATGCAACACACAATGTGTGTATTTATGTACACTTTTATTATTTCTATACACTATTGTGTACCGTTATACTTTTTTCGCTTCATTTCGAAATTTTGACCCAAATAAATTTTATACAAAATAAATGATTCAATTGATTGACATAACAGTGTTATGTACATATTTATGTTCAAGCCCAATTCCTCCCTCCTACATATTTACTCTATGAAAATCGGGGAAAAATGTCTTTGAATTTCGGTGAATTACAATTTGGATAACTCTATAACTCTCTTGTTATTTAATTTAATTCTGCTCAAAAACAGACTAAAATGTCTTTGTACGACGATATAGACACGGACAAAAAATCGGACAATGTGTCCGGATGGGCTTCAGGTATAAAATTCCTTCAAAATCATATGCAGCCAAAGAAAGTGGTGTCACAGGTAAATGACAAAATAATGTATAATAACATTTCCGATATTGACAACTATACTTAACTCTGTAATTACTTTTGTCTTTTATTGTAAATAGGCAAAGCCAATTCAAGCTAAAAAGAAATCTGCACAACTTGCTCCAGTCATTGACCTTAATAAATCTAAATATGGAGCTAAAGATGATTTGTATGATTCGTCTACACCAATTTCATCCACTCCATTTGCACTCCCTTTTTCGTTACGAACCACCGTCGTCAAAGAATCAAAGAAAAAATCGGGTAAAATGAAGACAATATCTCCGTACGTCTCTGATCCCCAGTGGCAATTTGATAATGAATACGATCCCATTTACCCTAACGATTATGAAAAAGCATTGAAAGATTTAAGAGATCGAAGAGATAGAGAGGCTGAGGAGGAGGAAATTAAAAGACGGAGTGAAGAAATTCGGTTCGTATTTATTTTTAAATGTCATATTGTATGCTATACTTGTGTTGTGCATATAAATATTTTATGCATTTCCTGTTTTTTTAATTACAGAGATGATGATGAGAATAATCCACCTCCATCTGCATCATCATCAGCATCGTCGTCATTATCAAAATCTTCTATTGGGGGTGTTGCAATTGCCCCACCACAGTCATATGCCTATGAACAAGATAAACCAGAATCTGGTAAATAATCATGTCAAAAAAATAGCTTAGATAATTGTCAAAATTTAAACCCTACATTACAATTTATTTTAATCCTAACAGCTCATCACACAACAACATCATCTGGTAGTTCACTCTGGAATAGGGCCAATAGTGCTGCTCCAAGTCCTGGAGGTCACAATGCTGCCGCTAGAATTATGGCAAAATATGGATACAAAGAAGGTCAAGGTTTGGGAAAGAAAGAACAGGGCATGGCAACAGCTTTGCAGGTACATAATTGTTATTATCTCAATTAAAGTAAGAATTTCTGGATTGTGACAAAACTCATGTAAATATATAGGTTGAGAAAACGAGTCATCGAATAGGGAGAATTATTCATGAAAAAGATGACATTCGACTGCCAACTGTGGGTACTGTTGCCCTACCCGGAAATGCTGGCACTCCGCCGATTGTTCCCCTTGCTTTGTCACAGTACAATGATGACGAGGAAATGATGGAACCTGAAACAGAAGGAGAAGGACAAAGCGGAGACATTGAACCTGAACCCCTTAGTAATCCTTCTAAAGTTGTACTGTTACAGGTAAAAAATCATGATATCCTAAATTTTTTTTAAAAAATAAACTGCCATAGTCTACTCTTATGTAAAATATATTTTTCTGTGTAGAATATGGTGGGCCCAGGAGAAGTTGATGATGATTTAGAGCCTGAAGTAAAAGATGAATGTCAAAAGTATGGAGATGTGGTCAATGTAACAGTGTTTCAAATGCCTGATATGGATGGCGATGATGCAATTAGAATATTCGTCGAATTTACAAGGGTTGAAGCTGCCATGAAAGGTAAAGACAAAAAATATTAAAAGTGATCGTTGTTCATGTATAGTAAAGAATGTCTTGTAATTAAATATATTTAATTTTGTTAATTTCAGCTGTAATAGATACCAATGGAAGATTTTTTGGCGGACGGCAAGTCAGAGCTCGATTTTATGACTATGGAAAATATACAAATTTAGAATTGACAGAATAAAGTCAATTGCTAAATAAATTATATTATATCCTGTACAGCTATTTGTATTAACATATTTTATCTCATTTATGATTAAAGGGTCTTGTTTTTTTACTCTTGAAATTCCAGAGTTTCTAATGTTTTTATTATTATTCATCCGCTAGTGTGCAGGTGATATTTAAACCATTTAGTCCATTTTTCTGTAAAAAAAGGTATATGCTCGCCACACACATACTCTCATTTTTGTTTCACACAAATTTGCTCACCATCGTCATTACTGAAAAGGGCAGTGACCTCATCAAGAAATTCTGGGCCAACCAAAAATAAGCTTATGGTCATTTAAAAGATGAATTACCATTTTTCATTGGAGAGGTCATGTCTTCAGTGACATGACCTTATTGTCAAAGAAGACGGAATCAATTGTCATAGCTCACTTGTAATTTGTTGTGAACAGAATTCAATATCCTGAACAGTCAATATTTTCATAAACTGGACTTTTATTGTCCATAAAATGAACAGAATGCTCTGTGATAAAATGATTACCATTATAATTTATAAATAATGGAGGTGAAAAAGCAGCGGTATTTTTTACTTTTTAGTAATTAGAATTAGAATCATAAGAATTTAAAAAATGCCATTAAAATTCTATGTTTGATGATTGATGTTCTTTGAAGAATTGCTATTTTTGGATAGGAGGGTATCGATAAAAAATGTTTCCTCTGACTTGGAGGGACATAGTTTTATTCATCGTACTTGTGGTATAATAAATTAAAATTTAAAATAAAATAAAAGTCAATTAAATATTTTAATTATTGGAGATGGCAGATTGTCTTGTGTCAACTCTCATACCCTTCCTTGCATGTTTCTTCTCTTCGTGGCTCTACTTTCCTTCGCTAGATCAAGAGGAAAAATTGGACCATGGAGCCGATGTGGCTCAATTACTTTTGTCTATTTTGATCATGATTCAATTTTGTAATATTCTTCTCACCTACTTTGAACTAGAAATGATGAAAATTCCCATGTCCAGATTTTTAGTCAGAGAAATTATATTTGAAGTAAGTTAAAATTAAATTGATATTTTGGAATTATAATAAATTAGAATTGAATATTCTTTAGCTTCTTCATATAACAAATTTCATGGAGGGAGCAGTACTATTGGGTTACGTCGTTGGAGAAGCTCGATCAGGGAGGGTGACCCAGCCTCTAAATCTTGTGGAGAATAAAGTGACTCATGACCCGGGATACTTTTCATGGTGACCTTCCATTTCCAATGAGAAAAAATATGACGTGTCAGTGGCATATTCTCCTTTGGGTCTCTTTGTTGTATCGTCTACATTTTTAGTAGCAAAATATTTTGCTTTACAAATGGTAGAAGACAATTTAAGTTTTAGAAATATTGAATTGGTGCAAGAAGCTAATTTGTTGAATAATAACCATCAAAATCGTAATAATAATAATTTTTGAACTGAAACTACTGAAAAATCAACTTATTCGATCGATTTTATCGAATGTAAGTCGTGATTCTGTTTAGTCGTCATACCAAACGTTTTGTTTGAAATTTCCTGTGAAGTAATATTCAGCGTGACCTTTGACCCAGAGGACCCTATGACAATTGCACAATAGCTTGTCAGTTGTCAACTGAATTTGGATAATGGTCCTTCTTTTGTGTTCCGTGGCTCAAATTGTGACCAAAATTAGCGAGAGCAGTCTAAAATGTTTAGAAAGAAGCCCATTATTTTGACTCCGTTCATTCGACGACCTTTGAATTTTTCTTAACCAAGAAAAAAACCGCCACTAGTTAAAATACGACCAAATTATTACAACGGTTTGACCCAGAAAATCAACCCAGCTGGTCACAATGGTTAAATTTGCCCAAAAATTGAATGACAAGGAGAATCCGGCTTGGAAGGTTCATTATATTAATTATCAAGTAAGTTACCTAAAGAATAAATTAGAAATAATGTTAAACGCAACTAAATCTTTCAAAAATAATTTTATGTAGGAATTGAAACAATTATTGTACGATGGCATCGCAAAAGCTCCAAAAATGTTTGAACGAATGGATGGAGGACTCTACGAGGGTTATGTCAAGAGATTTGATGATGCATTCTTCAAGATTTTGGTAAGATTTACTTTCTTGATTAATTTTTTTAAATTATTGATCCTCATCTCTCAATTATTTTTCAGGTCGCTGAGTTGGATAAAGTGAACAGATTTTACAAAGGTAAACAAAAATTAATTGAGTAAAATTAACTTTGAAATAATTAATAAAAAATTCTTTTTGTAGACAAATCAAGAGAAATGGTCGTAAAATTAATGGATTTGAAATCACAAATTGAGGTTCCATCACTGGATGAAAACGTGAAAGAAAAGTCTCATTTTTGGCAAAAATTTACCAAAAGGTTGCCAACAGAAGATAAAAATATTCATTTAAATCAAGAATTTCGGGACTTTTACATCGAACTTGTCTCACTAGCAAAGTATCAAGATTTGAACTATACAGGATTTCGTAAAATAATTAATAAACATGACAAATTATTTGGCAACACTTTTGGACATATGATTCGCATTTGGTCAAGAATTGAAGAGGCTCCTTTTCACATGAGTAAAGACATTGAAAAGATGATTCGAGAAACGGAACAAATTTATACCATCCATTTTCAAGCTGGAAGTAGGGCCAAGGCCATGAAAATTCTTAGGGTTCCGGAACAAGTAAATTAATTAATTTAATTAGATTAATTGCTAGAATTAATTCATTTTCATTTTCAAGGATACACTCAACAACTGGACTGCTTTCAAGCTCGGTAACTCGGTTCGGTAACCCTTTGAACTCTGTACAGAGTTAAAAACTGGAGATGAAATAATCATTTAATTTTAATTGATCGCAGGATTAATGGTGGGCACTTTTGCTGTGCTTTTTGTGGTTCTGGCTGTCTCAGGTATTTTTATTTTTTAAAAAAATTAATTATTTATTTTATGAAGTATTTGTAAATTAATTTATTGTTCAAATTTTAATTAAGGAATTCTTGATCCTTTGAAAAATCAATGGAGAATTGTTGTACGATTTTATCGAGGAACAGCTGTTTTGACTCTGTACCTTTTTTTGGTAATGAGATAATGAAATGATTTTAAAGACATTTATTTTAGTTACAAATTAATTATTTTTGAAGCTAGGAGTGAATATTTATGTATGGCGAAGACGGGGAATTAATCATGGATACATTTTTGAATTGGATCTCTCTTACAATTTATTCCACCATCATTTTTGGAATATTGCTGCTTTTTTTGGTGTCCTTTGGGCCATAAGCATTGTGGTCAGTGAAATTTTTTTAAAATTCAATCAAAATTCCTACGAGTCATATTTTTAGTTTTTTAAATTAGATATTCATCAATTCTGAAAATATTGGTATACCAGTCTACACGTATGAAAAATATTCGACATTTCATTATAATTTTTTGAACTTAAATTGTTCTAAATTTTAATTTACGAATTAATCCCTCTGAGCAGTTCTCCATTTGTTTTACTGTTGATTCAAATTGTTTTCCTCTTGAATCCATTTCCATTTGCTTTTTGGAACGGACGGTAAATATAAAGTTCTAACACAAGTTTTCTGAAATAAATAGCCTCAATTAAATTAAAATAATTTGTGTTTATATTTTTTTAGAAAATGGCTCATTAAAGTATTTGTAAGTTTATACAAATTAATTTTATGACTAATTAATTTTTCAACTTAAATAAAACATTTTTTACAGTTTCGCATTTTCACCTCACCCTTTCATCGTGTTGCCTTTGCTGATGTTAGTAATGATTTTAAAATTGTTCTATTTACATTTACTGAATGAAAAAAAAAATTAATCATCATTTAAATTCTTTCGTTCAGTTTTGGATGTGTGATCAACTCTCAAGTTTAATAACAATTGGTAAATAATCAAATAAAAAATTGACTAGACTTGTAAAATTTAATTTAAAATAATTTGTATTTAATTCAAGTATTGGACTATCAATACTTAACTTGCTTCTACTGTACTCCAGGAGTTTTTGAAGTAAGTTTGTCATTGTTGATTTGTTGATTAAGAGAGTTAATGAATTTTTATTATTTTAAGGTCAAGGACAATCGTGCCCTAGATAAAAGAGTTTGTATAACAATGGATGATCTTCGATGTGATTGTGACTCTGGTCGAAGTTTTTATCGTCATCTCATTCGAGTCACTCCTTCAATCCTCAGAGCCATTCAATGCGTTCGAAGATTCTACGATAATCATTTAATTTTTCCTCATCTCGTCAACTGTATCAAATACATTCTTAGTCTTCTCGTTGTCCTTTTCTCTGCTCTCCAAGCAATGGAGGTGAGTAAAGATTATGCCAAAACATTTCTTGTGACTTGGATAGTTGCCTCAATTGCATCTTCGATCATGTCCTACTCTTGGGATGTCAAAATGGACTGGGGACTCTTTGAAAGACATTCAGATGTTCGATTTTTGAGACGAAGTCTTTTGTATCCAGCAAAATGGTTTTATTATTCAGCCATCGTCGGAGATTTTTTTCTTAGATTTTCTTGGGCAGTAGCACTACCCCTTACAGAAATGAAATTTGTTAATCCTGACATTATGCTGACTGTGACCACCCCCGTTGAGATATTCAGGTAAAGTTGTATAAAGATTCTTGCTATAAAATTAATTTACACTTTTTTATCCTCCAGACGTTTTGTATGGAATTGTTTTCGATTAGAAAATGAACAAATTCATAATAATAATGCACAACAAGTCAACAAGTTGGAGGAGACCACATCTGTAACTTCTGATTCGAGATTAGAGGAAGAAGAACAAAAAGATTTGTTGAAGATGATGGATATTCCTGATGGTGTTACAAAGAGAAGAAGTATTTTAATTATGCCAAGGTTGCAATCTAGACTGAGTACTTTGTCATCTAAATTTATTCAAGATTCAAAAACTGAATTATTTACAAGAGTTAATAGTCAAGTTAGTCAGAGTGAGATGAAGAGTAATGATAATTCTTCTGATGAAAAGTTATTAATTAAGAAGAGTTTATGTAGACGTATGAAAGATTGTTTGTGTCCTTGTTTGAAGTAAAATTATTTTGAAAAATAGTAATTTTTACTGTTCTTATTTAATTTTCATTGGTTGATAAAGAACAACACGGCATAAAATTACGGCATGAAAAACTTGAAAATAAATTCATGAATTTCACAACTTTGCAATTTATCTTGTAACTAACTCATGACGATTATCCTAGTTAACTAGGACAAGTACTTGCTATTGAGGCACCGTGATTAGTAATTAGTGATTAGTAAGCAGTGATTACAAAAAAAACCATCGTCTAAGGCTTTGACAGCAGACTACGTACCTAATGTGCATAAAAATCTCGCAACGTGTACATCCTTGGACGGTAAGGAAATTTCAACTCGCCTCGTCTCTTTTTTTTCTCTTTGAAGGAGAAAGTCAACTTTGACCTACAGGTTTTTTGGGGTCGCAATAGATACAGGTGTCCAATATTATTGCCAACTTTCACTTTGGGTCTCCTCTTTATCAATTTTAATTCTTGGTTGAAGTATTGTAACGTGTGCTAGTCAAATCATCAAGTCGGCATTTTGAGGCAAGTAAATAAAAATAAAATTATTAACCTTACAATACAATGTACATCATGTAATGTCTTTAATTGTTGTCCAACAGTTTAATTTTTGTCAACTCCTATGAATGCAAAGCGTAGTCGACTATCGTCCAAAGATATTGACGGTGGAATGGAAATGGAAGTTGATCATTCCACTCCGGCCTTTCCGTCCAACTCTCGGTTGCTACCCGAAGTTATAAAATCTCCTGCGGATGTGAAACGAGAGTATAGAGCTATTAAACTGGCCAATGAAATGACTGTCCTGCTTGTCAGCGATCCTCAGACAGATAAATCTGCAGCTGCTTTAAATGTCTTGACCGGTTCGTTTTTATTGCTCAAAATTTTTAATTTTTTATAATTTTACTGTGATTGATAAACGTGAAATATAAATTGTGTGTTCTCAGGTAGCATGAGCGATCCAGAGGAACTACCAGGTTTGGCTCATTATTTAGAGCACATGTTATTTCTTGGAACAGAAAAATTTCCAGAAGAAAATGATTATGCAAAATATTTGGCTCAACATGCTGGGACGTCAAATGCCTATACTGCAGGCGATAATACGTGCTATTATTTTGAATCATCTCCGGAAGGTTTGGATGGGGCTCTTGATCGGTAATTTCACACTAATATGCAATACCTAATTAACTTTAAAAATTATAATTTATAATGAACCAAATTCACAAGTTTTATTTACTTTTAGTTTCGCTCAATTTTTTATTGCCCCCTTATTCACGGAGAGTTGTAATGAAAGAGAGGTCAATGCTGTCAATTCTGAGCATGAGGGCAACATTCCTGATGATGATACCCGGAAAAATCGGATTGATAGTTTTTTGACAGAATCCACCCATCCATACGGTCGATTTAAAACTGGTAATACTTAATAAGGAAAAAAAACAAAAATAAAACTATTTATAACACGAGAAACTGTCTCAGAAATTTACAAAGTACCTAACTTTTGCTGACTTGTAATTTTTTATTCAAATTTTTATGCTAGGAAATAAAAATACACTATGGACACTACCAATGGAGAATTCAATGGATGTTAGAGCTGAATTACTCAAATTTTATGAAAATCACTACTCTGCCAATATAATGAATTTAGCCGTAATTGGAAGGGAAAGTTTAGATTTGCTACAATCGATGGTGGAAAAATACTTTTCTCCCATTAGGAATACAAATGTACAACTTTCACAGTGGCCAGAGTCTCCATATGGGTCAAATGAACTCCAAACTCGCATTGATATTGTTCCCATAATGGATGTGAGAGAATTGAGCCTCGTTTTTCCTATTCCAGACTATACAAAACACTACAAAACAGGGGTAATTAAAATATTTAAATTCACAAACATTTAAATTCCAATTTTTAAATAAACATGCTAGATGGAAGGAAAGTTTTATTGACTTTTACTAACTTTAGTCTTGTTCCTACTTGAAATGTTTGATTGGACACGAAGGACCGGGAAGTTTGCTGTCTTTATTAAAGAAGAAAAAATGGGTTACCGATTTATCTGTGTGGTCAGATGTACCTGCTCGGGGTTTCGCTTTTCTTGGAGTTGACATTTCAATGACACCTGATGGATTGAAGCACATGAATCAAATTGTTGAGCATATTTTTCAGGTATTTTTTTCAATTTGTTTTGTTTTTCTGTAACTAATTGCAAGATGTTCATGTCATTTTAGTACATTGAGATGCTACGACAAGTGGGCCCAAAACCATGGTTTTGGGAAGAAATAAAGACAATCAAAGAAACTGCGTTTAGATACATGGAGGATCAGTCAGCTGATTATCTTGTTGTGGACTTGGTGGATCAAATGGGAGTAAGTTTCATCTCTTACAACAATTGTAAATTTAATAAAATAATTACAGGAAATTAATACTTTCCATGTTCTAAAACATGAATGTACTATGTATTTACTATGTATATGTATTTGTTTTGTAGAGCTTTCCAGTCAATGAAATTTATACTTCACGCTTCATTTTAAGTGATTACCAGCCTCAATTAATTTCCCATATTGCTTCTTGCTTGGTCCCTGAAAACGTCAGGTATTTCTATTTATTTATTTTGTGTCAAAAAATATATTAAATTATTAAATTCATTAGTAATTAGTATGTTTCTGCTGTTATTTGATTTTATTGTCAAGAATTATAACCCAATCAAAAGAAAACAGGGAGAAAGCAACCGAGAAGGAAATATATTATGGAATAAAATATTGTTACTCTAAAATATCTTCTAATATTATTCAGGTACTTATAAATACATTACTGTCATTTCTCTTATAAAATTTTTTGTAATGCCTGCTATCACAAATCGTTGTGAAAATAACGAAATTATTTTTATTTGTTCATTTGAATAATGAAGGCTTGGAAAAATTGTGGTCTACATGAAAAAATCTCAAGTATTCCATTACCAAATACCTTCATACCGACTAATTTTGATATCAAACCTCGGGATAAAAAGGTATTTTTTATTATTTGGCGAATTTTAATACTTGATTTATTCGATGATTTAAATGCTAGAATGTGATTAAATTTTGTCTTTGCTTTGATTACGCATTGTGTTATTTCAGACGGGTGTCATCCCACGAATAATTTCAGATGATGATATTTCACGCGTATGGTTCCTTCAGGATAACGAGGTAAAACATATTTCTACTATAAAATGGTAATAAGATGAGCTGCGTATATTCAACATTTATTTGAATGATAATTGTCATATTCAATTTATACAGTTTTTACTCCCAAGAGCCTATATAACGTTGGACATATTTAGGTAAAAAAACTTGAATCAATTTTATGTATACTTTGAATATTAATTTATTAAAAAAATATTTTTTGTTTTTTTGTACTGTTTATAGTCCGTATGGAAAATATTCACCAAAAAATTACAATCTACAAGCTCTCTTTGAAAACGTAGCTGATGACTTGTTGACGGAGTATACTTACTCTGCAAGTAGAGCAGGCTTAAGTTACAGTATAGACAGCACCCTTAGTGGACTTCGGGTACTTTAATTTTAATTTTAATGGATAATTTTTCAGAAATCTATAACATGTAATTGTAATTTTATTTCTTATTGTGACACAGATAACTGTGAGAGGATACGACCACAAAGTCAGTATTCTGTTTGACTACATTTTACAATTTTTGGTAAATTTTTCCTCAGCTGGGGATCGATTTGAGGACACTAAAGAAGCGTATATTCGGGATTTGAAAAATTGGGCTGACAAAGAACCCTGTACACATGCAAATGACTACATGAATAATCTCTTGTCAAGTCATGCATTTACCAATGATGAACTTCTGGCTGAATTGAATGGTATTTTCTTGTCTACATATTTTTTTGTATAATATTATTTTGACTTATTTAATGTATATCCTTCATGTTGTAGATTTAACAGCTGAAAATCTTGTTGCATACACCAAATTACTGTTCAACAAAGTGAGACTTCAATGGTTTATTTGTGGAAACATGACAGAAGATGTAAGGAAAATTAATTAATTGTTTAAGTCTAACTTTATCAACTTTTATATATCAATTTTAATTGTATGCTTTTTGTCAATAAAGGAAGCACTCAGTTTACACGAGGCAGGTCTTCGTCATTTCAAACTAATTGGAACAGAATCATTATTTTCTTCTCAACTGGCTCCGTCAAGAGAAGTTAATTTACCTATAGGTACGTTTTCGTATTACTTAATATTTAAATTTTCAAGTTAATTGCTTAATGTTCGATACACGATTTTTCTACATGTTTATTCTACATATTTTCAGGTTGTAATTATTTGTACAAAGTGGAACACCAAACACATTCAAATTCCTGTGTTCACTTATTTCTTCAGAATGAACTGGGAAGTCTACGGGATTCAGTGATTTTAAAATTAATTGAACATGTTCTCAGTGAGTCTTGTTTTGACATTTTACGTACCAAGGAACAGTTGGGCTACTTTACAGATTGTAGTGTTCGAAAATCACGTGGTGTATTGGGTCTAGAAGTAATTGTTCAAGGGGAGAAGCATCCAAATTTTCTAGAGTCTCGTATTCATAATTTTCTACAACTTATGACGGTATGACAGTCAAATTAATATTATGATTTTATTTAGTTTTTTAATCGTTTTCAATGTTTTATTTTCAGACAACCGTCAATAATCTGACGTTGGATGAATTTACCAAGTACAAAAATTCTCTGCACATAGTCATAGCAGAGAAACCAAAAACATTGAATGCCAGAGCACGTTTCATTGACTTGGAAATTGTTAGACGGACGTACAATTTTGACAGACAAAATTTGAAAATTAAAGAACTGGAAGATATTTCAATGGCCGAAGTCAAACAATTCTTTAATGTACGTGTCAATTAATTGCCTATTTTTTGTGCGTATTTTTTTAAATTATAATTTATTACAGAAATGGATAAGTCCTAAAGCTCCCGGCAGAAAGTTGCTGAGTGTCCATGTCCTGTCTATGGCCAAGCGAGGTGCAGGTCTTCGTAAGGAGAGTACAGATGAGGAGACTTTTACAAAATCCCAGGTAAATAAATTAATTCTCATGAAAAACTATTTAATTTATTGGAAAATGTGAGAAATATAACAATTTTACAATTTTTACAGGTATTAGTAGATGACATTATTTATTGGAAAAGTAAATTAGGTTATTACCCCGCCCAAAAACCATTCGGAAGTATACCTTGCTGGAAGAAAAAGTCGTCGAAATTAAATTCAAAATCAGGACTACGATTATTTAAAGTACTTGTAACAAACAAAAATCAAAATTAAATTCAAAGAGCCTTTTCTCATATTTACAAAAGATAGTACAAGCTTCATTAAAGTTGACCAACGACTAATATAGTCTCAAATATTATGTTTAGCAAGCAACGCACAATAATTTATTTGTACAAGAAATTAATCAAGTTTTTAGTGCTGGCCACTAACCATCAAATTTTTTGTTGTTTCAATTTCGTACCTGACTGTTCTTGTTTTCTGTTGAGAATTTTATGAAATGAATTGTATTGTCAAAAAGTCTGAGACTGAGATATTGAAATAAAGTATGATTGACATTGCATTATCAATCAATTAAATGGCATAGTTCTTTGAAAGTGAATATTTTTCTTTTTTTTTCTTTGTTCATTTAACCATATCGTTTGTTTACCGACCATTAAGCGAACGCTTGTGCGGGCAAAGGCAGTCAGTTTGAATTAAATTTCGAGATAAAATGGACAGTCGACCCGCAAGTTCAATCAGGTCAACATCGAGGTTGGGGTCATCAACGAGCAGAAGTGATGGTAGAGGAACCAAGAATGCATTCATGGGTAACTAAAATTATATTGTAAAATATTGTAGTATTACAAAAAGTAATTAAAATTTAAAATTTACTTTGCATGTTTTTTTATTTTGTTTTTTTTTTTGTAGAGGATACACTTTTGGAGTACATTCCTGATTTGGATGAAGTTCAAGAAAATGACATTCAAAGTCAAGTAGCAGAAGCTCCTGAGTAAAAAAAAATATTTAATTTTATACTTATACCTTATATACTCTTTATATATTTTGTACATTGAAATGTATGAAATACAAAGTTGTATTTCATTCAACTTTAAATGTGAATGATATAAATTTTCTTTGAATTAGATATAAAATCCATGAGATAGCAACTCTGAAAGAGTTGGATGCAGATTTAAATCAAACAAAGCCATTCTCATCTGTCGATGGAGTCAATTTACGTAAATTGTGCAAATATCTGGTGCCTGACCGCTTCTTGGTTGAGGTGAGTTAAATTTAAACTCCCATTGTTTTTTTCATATTGTAAAAATAATGTGAGGAATTGTAAATAAGAGCAATAAGTATTGTATTTTATTTGTGATTTTATTAGCATGATGAAATATGGGATTGGGGGAGTCTTTATACGGAAATTGCATCTGAAATTCGTAAATCCTTTACGACAACAGAGCCGGGAGTCAAAAAAACCAACAAGACTCCAACAGAAATGTCATCCTCATCATGGGATCTTGATCCAGACTATCGTCTCAACTCTGTCAACAGACAACCTGAAATTGAAAGGAAATTCATGGGAAATGCCTTTCGTGATTAATTGTGCAATTTTAATTACCATGTAACAACATACTACTTACTTCATAACATACAATTGCGTCCTTAATTCCATCCGTTAAGCCTTTACATAAATATTACAAAGTTTACAATCTCCATTCTAGTCAATTTTTATTACTGTAATTTTGTACTACACTTGTATTGTTCATTTATTTCTACAAAAAATAAAGTCACTTTAACTTTGAACTATGTATAAGTACTAAAAAGAGATATTTTGATGAGCTCAATCGTTATTTATTTTTGTCATTTTCAATAGGGCAAAGTATGTGAAGAGTAAATAGGTCATGAAGTTCAAAATATTAGCATGACCCGACCTTTTCTGTGGCTCTCGAATCTTTCCCGTTTTTTGACCCTTTTCTTGTTGGTTCTCGTAGAAATCAATTGGTTGCGAAAATTCAAAATAATTTTGTTTTGCAGTACTTTGCGCGACGTCCGCGCTGTGTGTGCCTGGTCAATATGGCCATCATGGGAAACAAAAATGACCATCTGGTCATTTTTCAAACCTAGTTATCATTTTCGTTTTTTTAATTACAATGAGGAATTATTCTAGATGGGACTATTCTTTGATTACTAAATAAAAGTCTTGAATTCTTTCCTCCTGAAAAGTATGTGACACTTTTTTGACGAAATTTAATAAAGAGGACAATATGAGTAAGAATCAGCCTCCGCCGTCGAATGAACCAATTAGAATCTTAGTTCGTCCATCCAATATTGCCTCCAAGTCCAGGGCCGGATCAAACCGATATTTTCAGGTAGGCAAAATATTTTGAGGCCCCCCCCCTATTTGTATTTTCAATTTACGTGCGTTCGTGTTAGAAGTTTGAGGTTAAATTAAATGGTATTAAACTATTGAAGTTTTAGTATAGGGGAGAGGTGCGTAAAAACCGCCATTTTGTAAATCGTGAATAATGCTGAATAACAATGGAATGATGAGAGATGGAAGTACTGTCACCACATCTTTGTTAACCTCCATCAATACTCGATCCATTTTCACTTTCATGACAATGATTATGCATCCCTACCTCATGCCTTTATTTAAAAGAAAACGAAGAAAAATAGAGCCGAAAGCTAGTCGGCGGCTGCCGGGCGAGAACTAGCATCTTGTCAATACTTTCTGCACGTTGCAGGAAAATTATTTTCGATAATGTCACCATAACAAGACGCAGAATGAGTTGCTCTACTCAGTAGAAAATATTTGGAAGCTTGAGCGTAAGCTAATCTATTATTTTTTACGAGAGGAGACAGAGTGGCTGGTTTTTAGCCGCTATAGGAAATTCCGCTGTAGGTTGTAAAATAGGCTCTGCTCTGGTTCATCCCCATGTCAAGTTAGGCCATAAAGACCAAAGTACAGATTGTTCCCAATTTAGTTTCCCATGTACTTTCCATTTGACAAGCATTAAAAAATGTAATAGCTTCCTCCTAACAGGAAAAACCCAACTGGCGGTTTTTACCCGCTTTTCCCTCTAAATGTGAAATAATAATTATTTCAGGAAGTTCAGAAACAAAAACCTCGTCCCCAGGAAACTGTCAAAGAATTCATGACAAAGATGGTCTGTAAAACGTCGGAGCGTGTTCAGGGCAAAAATAATTATTAAATAAATGCATGTCCATTCGATATAAAAAACAATTAGAATGTTTAATAGAGCTAAATTATCAATTTTCCGGAATTATGCTAGGTGAGAATTTCTACCAACGTTTGACACAAAATTATTTTTTTCTCAAATTTTGAGGCCCCTGGGAGCTTGAGGCCCTAGGCGGGTGCCTGACCTGGCTGCCCGGTAGATCCGGCCCTGTCGAAGTCGGCAGTAGCTTCAACAACTTCCGGTGAAAAGACCCAATCGGTCTCCAGTAGTCAACCATCTCAAGTACATCATGGCCAATCTTTTCATACAATTCCTCCCAATAGCAGCTATCAAGAACCCACAACTTTTGGCTACCATCGTCATATTCCCAGACGTACAACCCAAGTCAGTCCATCTCCAGCCCCTCCTCCTCCAGTCACAAAACGACCAAGTCAAGCAGTTCATCCAATGTCAAAACCCAACTCTACTCATTCAGCCCTTGCCATTGCAGTCTTCAAATCTGAGCGTCGTCCAGTGACGAAAGATCCAGTCAAGGTCAATCCACAAAAGGAAAAAAAACCGTCCTACTTTGGGTCTAGACCCAAAAATTGTTGCTAATCTTACTTCAGCCTATCAACCAGAAGTTCCAGATGAAGATTCTGAAACTATTGCCATTTCTACACCAGAAGGTACTTAGTTAACTTTTCTTAAATATTTATTTATTTACCTAGTTAAAAATATTTTTCCTAGTCACTCCTGGGCTGGAACCTTTTGAGGAAATTGGCTCGTTATTTGTTCGACAAGAATTGGACCATTTTGGAGGTAATTTTAAATTTTAAAAAAATTTTAAACATGAATAATAATTATAATAAAAATAAAATATTCTTTAGTTTTAAAAGGAAAAGTGGTGAATAAAAGTTACTCTGTATTCAATCCTTATGCCGAGAGAATATATTTTGTGACCGAAAACATAAATGAACGTCGTCTTCTAGGAACTGATAGTGCCTTCCATTTGTCTGTTTACAATTCTTCGGGTATCGTCATTCTTACAATTTATCGAGAGACGAGCATCGGATTTTGTAACAAGAAAAAAGATCGAGCAAAAACTGACATTGTGGTATTGTCACCACCTGCAAATAATAAAAGTTTGGGAACCATCACAAAAGTTTCGGGATGTTTGAAACCTCATTACAATTTATCGGATGAATCTGGGACACCTTTTATGCTATTAAGGTCAAAGAAAATAACGTCAAGTTTTTGTAGTAGCTCGTCATTTGAAATTCAACAGATTCTCGAAGGAAATAAAAAAGGTCATCCTGTTGGTATCATGTTGAAGAATACTAATCTTGATGATGGAATGGATCCTCAAGACTTTCATTTTGGAATGTTCTTTCCAGGAAATATGACCCCTGATCAAAAGGCTGTCCTTCTTGGTTCAATATTGTAATTATTATTGTTTTTTTGTCATTTCAAAGTTATTTCAAAATAATAATATTTTTATTTAACAATGTGTCTTTTATTTACAAAATTTTTCGTATTTTGAAGAATGACTGACTGATATTGAAAAAACTGGACAATTCCTGAGGAATTATTCCTCGAATACAATTTATTTTGTAATCCTCTTGATTTTACCATTGTAATGTCAAAACAGTTTACAGTATTTATTTTTTACTGATTAATCCATAATTTTTGTATTTGTCAACCATTTTGTGTTCAATTTTTCATGTACTTATTTGAATATAGGTACTTTTGTAAAATTTTGATGAAATAATTTTAAAAGTTATTTTTTAAAGTTTGATTTTATTAGTACCATCAACGCATTCATTCGCATCGTGTAACGTTAATTAATATAACATTTATTATAAATTCATTCTATCACGTAATGTTTGTTTTTTTCGATTCAACTTTGTATTTCTTAAACTTTCATAACTTTTTAAAGCTAATTTTAAAAGAGCATCATATTCGGACTCATTTTAATAGTAATTAAGCATTTAAACTATCAACTATTTTAAGTATTTCATTTTTTTGTAAGTAGAATCCCCAACTTGAACACGATAAAAGAAACAACATAAAAAATGTTTTTAAAAGATTAATATTAATTTGTAATGTGGAAAGGTGGCATTTTAGAATAAATATTCAAATTTCCCGCCAAATGTAGTCACATCAGTGCGACATTATTTACTTTTCCTCGGCAATCGCGGCCGAGACGGCTGCTCGATGTCACGTAAACTATTCCTGTGAAAGATGGCCGAGAAAAAATGGTCACACTGGTACGACTAAATTTGGCGGAGAGTTTGAATATTAGTGTGACCGCTTCTCTTAGGCTAAAATGCTACCGAATGGACGGAGATGTTTTAATATATAACCCTTGAGGGGGAGTCACACCAAAATTGTTGTTCATGCTGATGGCACCTGACCAGTGTCCGATTTAAAAGTCGACCTGCTCTCTCAATTTCACCTTCAGGGTTACAAAGCGATGCAGCAGGGCCGGGTGAGCCACGATAATCTTTTGCGTAAGTGCTCTCGATGTGAACCGCGCATGGATATTTTGGATCAATATTCTAGAAAACAAATCTTCATTTATATTGTAATTACATCAATTATTTATTTATTATTTTGTTTATATCCAAGGTTAGAAAATAATTACTTGCAACTTTGACGTCATTTCCCTTCCATTCCACCAAGGCTTACTCTGTAAACGAAAATAATTAATAACCATTTAATTTCTTATTTAATTTAACCTTATTACTAGTAATTTTAATATTTTTTCTTACTGGACGGGCTGACTGCATTGCTCGTCGATTGTACTGTTTTCTGTACTCTGTTCAAAAATTAAATGACTAAATTGAGACCCTAATTTAATTAAGAGTAAAATTATTTTTTCTTCACCTGAAAGAAATCCACATGTACACTTGCCACTGTTGAAGTAAGTAAATCCTGTAAAAGGGGAAATTTTAAATTTGGCCAAAATCTACATTTTAAGATTGCAAGCAAGTTACGTCAATTGTAACTTTATCTCTAATTCTCACCAGATTTACTATAGTCCAATTCTCCATGCACATTATTGTTATGGTGGTCATGCATTGACGACTGACCTGGCCCAAGACCTGATACAGAATAGTCGGCTGGATTCCCTGTCATAATTAAAATTCCCCAATTAAAAATCAAAATATCACAATTTTCACAACAATTAAAAATAATTTTAATAATTTTTTACATGGAATTGAATAAAAGATTGGAGAGCTGGTCGTGTATCCTCCACAGGGAGTTCCAATTGATTTACTTCGATGTCTTGGCCTGTCCATCTTTATCTTGAAAATTGCTTAAAAATCAAAATAGTCAAAATTTAATTTAATAAATTTAATAATCACTGCTCAATTGAAACAAATCAATTAAAATTAATTATTTCTCACCTGGAGCAAATATTCAAAAAAAATATTCCCAGCACTTGACTATCGCATGTCAAATGGAGGAGAGTCCAGGAAAAAGATGAACAAAGGAGAGATAAAACAAGAGAGCCAAGACGAAACTAACAACTAAGATGACGATGTGCAGGAATATATGGGATATAGATTAAACTAACTACCTCAAAAAAATATTTTGAGCACTCGTCAGTACAATTCACAAAATCCCCAAGAAAAAATAAAATGATATTTTGTTGATGGATGGCCCATGAAAAAAAAGACGGAATAAGCTCTGAATGTCAAAGTTGACCGGTTGTTGAAGACTCGAGGTAGGAGTAGGAGTGGATATTTTTGAAAGACATTGTGTAGAAAATTTCTATACATCTACATTTACCTGTATAAGTATATAACTATTGATTGCCCTAGTTTTACTAGTACCTACCTTTATCATCCACAAATTTATATTCTCTCTCTCTCTCTCTCTCTCTCTCTCTCTCTCTATAGGAATTTTTTTACATGTACAAACTTGTTACAATCACCATCCACGTTCCTTCATGAACTCTCGTCACGCAAAGAAAAGTTGAAGCCAAAAAAGGAAAAAATAAAACTTCCGGGACGAAAATAAAAGGTTTTATTCACCCAGTACGGTCAATAACAAAAATTATCTGCAATGCATGCAAACTACTTTATTTTCTTATGCTAGACACAGAGAATTTTTTTATCAAGGTAAAAAAAGTTGTGAGAAAATCAAAAAGTTATATTTCCATTTTCTAAACAATTTAGTCAACTTAGTTAGTCAAGAGTCAAGCGCCTCCAAGAGAATCCATCCTCCACCCTCCATGTTTTTTGTCCAAGAAGAATGAAAATGTGGAATGTTTTATTTTGAAATTAATCGATAAATCATACAATTAAATTAATTTCCTTTTTATTGAGTAGACACATCCAAGAGGGTGTCTAGAACAAGACAAAAAAGTTTGTCTTGTTGTATTTTTTGAATCATTTTCCCCAATTTCCGAATTTTTTTGGCGTACATTGAGACACCCTCAGGCCCTCGTTCCCTAGTTTTTTGAGAGACAATAAAAGGATGACCATGGGAATGATAAAAAAAGACTATTTTGTCTATTTTCTATTTTCGTTGAAAAGACAAATGGAACTTGAATACAAAATTCCCTATTGAGCTTCCATTGTCCAAATCAATGGTCTATAAATACTTGCCCAGTTCCACTGGCACCCCCCGTATGGATTTTTTCCCAGCTCCGAGTCTCCGATTCTCCTATTGCCATATTTTTTGGGAAATATCTTTTCAATCAAAATAAATGACAATGCATGCACCAAATGATAAGACTTGTCAATTTGACTCCAGCTGAGACATTTTTTAATACAAAATGCTAATGGTGCAATTTATTAGATCATTTTTTATTGAACCAGATTGTCCAGATTGTCAATGCCAATCAATTTTGTCATTTCCTTCCCGTTGAGTGGCAATTTATTTTCGTCTAATTAGTTGATCCAGTTACATAAATTTAGAATCAACAATTTTTGTACTTATGGTCTACTTTGACCCCTGAGCTTCCTCTTCGAAGAGGTGACATCGGATCGATGCAACGAATTTAATTGAGATTATCTCCCTTTTAAATGCCATTATGTCAATGAATTGATTTATCCCTTGAATTTAATGTAGTCTTGAAATGTTTGTATATTTTTGTAATTACAATTTATCATAAATAAATAATAATCCATATTTAATTTCTCTTCAAAATGGAGACACAACCCCGACCATATTTGAGTAGTATTCGAAGTAAACTTGATAAAGATTTGAAAGAGTCAAAAGAAAAACAATGGATGACACCCCTCAAAGCAGCTGTTAGACAATTAAATATAAGTGAGGATGAAAAAGATCGATTTATAATTGACATTAAAAAATATGCTGACGACATTAATCCAGAAGAACTTTGTCGAATACCACGTGATAAAATATTACCGCATCTTCTCAATTGTATTTGGAGACTTCAAGTCAGATCAACAAAATCTGAGTCTGAGTATACAGAAACTGGTCAAAGCAAGACGGAGGAGAATGCTTCCGAAGGTATTTCAAAAAAATAATTAATTTGCATTAATTAATAATTAATTTAAATATTTTTTGATAGATGATTCCGATGCGTACGAAACGGTAGATGAAGATGGACATGATGATCGATCAATTCAACAAGAACCCGTGATTCCTGATACTACAACTGGATCCGGAACAGTTCCAGCTGGAAAACAAAATGGAGCTGGGAATGATTCAGATCCGAAGAATATAAGTAAAAAATATAAATTATTACTTGATAAAGTAGCTCCATCTTATTTCGAGAGAAAGCCAATCATGTCAACAACATCATCATCAAATACTGGACTCAATCCTTTGGATCCAATTAGTCAAAATAATCAAAGAAAATTTTCGAGAACACTTTGGCGACATGCAATCAATCACATGCAACCTGAATATCGTCTCCCTACTTTGATTCTTAAAAAACATCAATATCTTAAAAGAGAAGAACCCCGTAATTTAGGTCCGGGTACTTATGATCCTCATTATTCCCAATGTAGGGGAAGAAAGACTCGGGGTCAAATGTACAGTTGTACGCCACGATTCGGGAAAGAATATGTCAAGACAGATTGTCCAGATCCAGGTAAAATTTTAAATATTAATTAAATACTAATAATTAACTATACTTGCATATTAATTCATGTCAAAATTAATTAAATTAAATCTCTTTTCTAAGGCACCTATGGGAATCCGTATGAAAAATACTGGAAAATGGTTGACCGTCTCAAACATCCTTGTAAAACTCCCTTAATGCAGTCAGGCCCTTGCGATGTCAGTTTCTTCTTTAATTTAATCAAATTAATTATTTTAATTTGACTACAATTAATTAATTATTTTTTACTGAAAATTTTAGAGAAGTTTCGGATCGGGAACATTTAAATTAATTGGATCATCTTTAGGACCAGGAGACTATGACGTCAAGTCTTCGTCAATTCTAAATAAAAAAACTTGTAGTCTAAGGGGACCCTATGACCTTTTCACACCTGGTCGATTCGACATCTGTCATGGCTATTACATGAAACCAAAAAATAGTTTAGAACCTGGGCAATACGGAATCTATGATACAATGAAGCAGGTTTGTGGCTTGTAATAATTTTTAAATTAATTATAATTAATTATTTTTTTTACAATAGAATCTATTCAATCGGTACAATGAATACAAGGGAAAATTGTCTAAATTGAATCGTGATCAAAAATACACTGGTAAGTAAACTAAAGAACTAAAATAATGAAAACTAGTCATAGAAAAAATCAAATTTAATTAATTAATTAAATCCAGGTGAAAGAATCACAGTAGTCGCTCCGATGTGGCCCACAGCTGAAACTGAAGAAAAACCAGGACCAGGAGCATACGATGTGCAATATCCAATTGATTATCATTCAACTTGTTGGGGTGAAAATTATTGGGCATTTAATTTGAGTACCAAGGCCAGAGGAATGAAATCCGATTTTGACATGGACTACGACAATGCACCTACTAGATACAGGCTAGTTAACCATAAACTAATATTAATTAAATTTAACTGACTGTGAAAATTACATATTAATTTATTTCCCCCCCCCATTAAATACAGGCCAGAATTAGCAGATCTTAATTATTGTCCCAAAGGATGTGGATTTAAAAGTTTATTTAAATCAAAAACTCCAGCTAGATTGGATCCCCCCAAGACTGCTGTCCTCACTGAGAGACTTCGAGGTAAAGATTTACCACCAAATGAAAGACATCTCAAGGAAAATGATTGTCAATAACAATTATAATAAATTTCGACATGTGTAGTTCCTCACCTGAATTTTAATTTGCATTACTTAATATCCTTTTTTTAGTCTATCTGATATTTTATAATCAATGACTTTTAAAAAAGTGAACAAGACTCATTGAAAAGTGTATAAAAATGTAAACAACATAAAGTAGTGTTTTATTACTTAATTGAGCTCACTCTCTTCGAGACTGTCACCAGATTCACACAAAAAAACCACAAACCGTGACTGATACCATATTATTTTATCCTTTATCTCCCTTGAGCACTCTTTTTTTCATCTTGTTTGTGTCTTACAATTTGTACACGTATCCAGACTTGAAAGATAATGGAGGTATATACTATTATTGTTTATGTCGTCCTCCGTCATCATTCATCAAATTAACTCGTTACCTTTTGAGATGTCATTTCCTTTACATTTTTGTACCTTCAACTATACGCACTTTGCACTTTTGAGACAATCTTAAATGTTCAAGTTTCTCTCTTGTAAAATTGTATTAACATGTTTACATTTTTTTAAAAAAAGGCTTTTCCGTTCGCGTTCCATTCACTAAACAATGACAGTGACAAATTTATCAAAGGAGGAATGCGAATTTAATCAGACAGGTCAAGACATGCAAATATTACTAGTCTCTTTGTTACTGTTTTTTAATTTTATTCTGAAGGTATTTTTATAACAATACAATAACATAACACTCTTGTAAATTTTTGTAAAAGCTTTTGTCTTATTTTGTTTAAGTTAATGTTGATTGACTAATAAAGGCATGACATGATTTCAATTGTTTGTTCTTTTCACCCTGGTCAATGGTCTTGATAATTTTCGCATGAAAATTATTTTTTTAAAAAAATTAACATGTTTCAACAATGGACGAGGAAGAGAAAAGTGAAAAAGAATATTTGTGACTTTTTACAATAAAAATTTAGTAAATATTTTTAATTTTGATTTTAGTCTCTTCGTTATTTATATTGAAAAGCCCCAAAAAGGTACAAACCACAGAAAATAATACAAAGGTGGATTTTTATATTGGGAATTTGTGCTTTATGGCCCTCTTGGAGTTTTGTGGTTGAGATGATTGTCAAGGTATTTTAGTATTCATGTTAAGTAATGGATGACATGTTGGTTGTAGTGTCTTTATTTTAGTTGTTAAATGCCATTTACAGGATAACGATACTTGTAGTTCGTTTGTGGTACACACAAAACAATTTTTTTGTGACTCTTGAGGCTGCCCTTCTGTGAAGTTCTGTGTCATCTCAATCTCAACAACTTCCCCCCCCCCTTCTTGTTTTTTTGTCCCCTCTTGATTATTTAACTTTTCTTTTCTGTTAAATTCATTGTACCTACCACCGCCCCTAATTTTCTTGTTCTTTATTTAAGAACATTGTGACGCTCCCACTTCCGTGCCAGACGAATTTATTCTCGTGTTGAAGCAACAACTTTTTTCTTAAAGACAAGAATGGACAAAGTTTTTAAATATTTTATCGTGCTTGGAGCATGTCTCACTCTTGTTTGTGGACAAACTGGACAGACGAAAACGGAGGAAACTAACGAGTCGGGAGAAGAAGGAGAGACAGAGACACTGAACAGATCACCGCAGACTTATGCTGCTGGTCAATATGATGGAAATACCGGGTATAATGGAAATGCCTATTCAACCCCGAATTCGGACTATTCTGGTGGAACTCGTCGTGGAGTGACTGGAGCCACTTTTGACGATAATTACGGACAACAAGGAACGAGAGTCCAAGCTGGCTATGGAATAGCTGGTGGAGTTGGTGCCGGAAATTATGGTGGAACTGGTATGGCAAATCATTTTTTTAATAAAAGGGGCCAAAACAAACTGACTAGATCATTATGAGGATTTGACCCGTGAAAATTGCAAGGTGGCTAAAATTAATAATTATAACTATAAGATTTTAGCCACCTTGGAAAACTCGGTAACTGAGGTCATACTCTTTTTCCTAATGTTAAACTAAATCAAATATTCATGTTTGGCGTCATTTCCCAAGTGCACGAGTTCGGCTTGTAAGAATTTTTTTAAATTTTATTGTACTAAAACTTTTTTTTTTGAAAAAAATAGGAGGAAGTCGTGGATATAATCCAGTTGGTTATGGAGGATTGGGACCGGAGGCGGGTGGTTTCTACGGTGGGCAAGTTCCTTACGCTGGTAGCCAAGGAATCGGACAAAATGCTGGTCCTTACGTTGGTGGGCAAGGACAATTTGGCAGTCAATTTTTGGGATATCCATATAGAGCTAATCAATATTCTCCCCTTGATTTTGGTGGAGCCTATCAAGGAGGATTTATGGGTCAAGGTGCCTATGGGAGACCGGGCTACCCGGGAGCAGGAGTAACGGGGGGTTATCCAGGTGCTGGTGTTGGTGGGTATGGTGGCCAGGGCAATTTAGGATTTGAGGGATACAATTCTTATCCGGGTCAAGTTGGAGGTGGCTACGGTCAAGGTCAAGTTGGCGGTCAACAAATTGGGGGTGGTTATGCATCACCAGCCATTCAAAATTACGGTGGGTATGGAAGAAATCCTCAAATTTATGCTAATTCAGCAGGCAGATATAATTCACAATATTAATTAATTAATTTTTTACATTTTTGTAAACTTGATAATTTTTTAAATGTAAGATTCACAGTTGAAGCTTAATAATCAGCTTATATTGTTATTAGACTTAATTATTGTCATGCTGTGATTTTAAGTATGTTTTCATTTATCCGTATTATTGTTAAAGAAAATGTTCAAGTGCGTGTACGTGTGTTGTGAGATTAATAATTAAAAACAAAGTCACAGAAAAAGTTTCCTTATTTTCATTTTAAAAATTTAAATTACATTGCAAGACATGTAGATGAAGGGATATTTTATGCATTTTATTATTTTCAAGTTGGTGACTTCGGGTATTATTACAAGACAAAAATAAACTGAATGAAGGTCATTCAGAATTGACAAATATTTTCTTATCGTAAACTTGGAGAATGGGAATCGGCGTTATTTCATTGTGACCTCTGACCGGTCTAATTTTCCGTGTCAATCTCATTAAATGCATATTGGCTTGATTAAAACGTTCATCATAGTTAGTGCTAAGATTGGAAATGGAACTTTGGATCGAATCGGAAATTCCATCCAAAGATGAATTTCGATCTTCATCACGATCCATCACTGGCTGACACTGCTGACGACGCTTGTTGGCCTTTTCAGCTTTTAATATTGCCTTCTAATAAATTACATTAAATCACAAAATGCAAAAAAAACTTGTCTAGTTAAATTAGCCACTGCAGTAGGATGCAGTGTGTGGTAAACCTCTTTAACTAACTAACCTTTAACCACGCAGAGTCAAATTGTGTGGGTTGTTCATGATCAATTGTGGGTATCTAAAAGAGTATTTTTTTAATTAATGTAAAATTGAAGCATTATGAAATAAATATAATTAAATAAATTATATTACTCTTATAGTATTGCCCATGTCTTTTTTAATTACAATTGACAACGTCCACAGATATTAAAAATAAATTGATTGTTGTCATCTAAAAGACTCAAGTTCAAGTTCAAGCTTTTATAATGGCTAATTAGCTTTGTCCAAGGCTTTTTATTGACCATATATATAATGAAGGCCTTGCCTTGGCCTTTAGCTTTGTCTCATCAAATTATTGCATTGTCTGTGTCCTAATGAGTACAATATGCAATAGTTTGACTTTATTTAATTGTGATCAAATAAAATAACCAAGGCATCTTCAACTTTTTCAAGTTGGCGACCTCGGATATTATTACAAGACAAAAATAAACTGAACGAATGTCATTCTTGGTCAAATACTTTGTTGACCAAACAGATCCAATAGAAAGACATTTGAGCCATTCAATGGAAAAGTCATTGAGGAATGTTTTCTCTGGTTGATTCAAAAATTCTGAAAAATATAAAATTTATTTTTTTAACTAATGTCGGAATAATTCCAGTCTATTTAAATTATATTGTCCAGAGACAAGGCTGATCATAAACTTGATGAAACCTTGTACAGACCCTTGTACAAGTCACACTCCTAGTTCAGGTAAATTTAGACTATTTTTAACAGTGTTAAATTTAACACGGTTTACTTTTAACCAAAATGGTTGATTCAGGTGTAAATTATTGGTCCAAGTGTAGTTAAATGGACAAAAACATGACACTCAAGTTTCTGATTGACGTGAACATTTTATTGTATGTTTTTTTAATAATAATGTTTTACTCACTTTTTATTCTAGGTCAATTTATAGGTGTTGGAATTCAACAGGTGACCATAAAAAATTTTGGACGCCTTGATTGTTAATAGTCATTAAATTGGGATAATGACGATCAACTTGGATTTACCCGACATTGAAATTGACATTCCTGATCTTGTTGAAATCAAAAATGAACTGAAACGAACACAAGCCCAATTGACTGAGCTACGAGCCTATGTGTCAACTCAAAAAGTGTGGAATTCAGCTCTTGAAAGTGCTTTAAAATTATATGGTAAATTGATTTTATATTTACATCAACTTTGTGTATTTATACAACTTGACCATGTAAATAATGTTGTTCAATTTATAAGTATGTATTTTATTCTCCATTCTGTAACATTCCACTTGTTGAATTATGGATTCAAAAAAGTACAATAGAAATGATTAAATATTTCAACAGGTATTGACATCAGCTCTCCACCACAACATCGTTCATCTCTTATACTCCCACTACCATTTACAAGGTATTTTATTGACTCAATTAAATTTTAAGAATTCTTTTGTTAAATTGTTCCTTTTAAAAACATCAAAAAGATTCTTATTATATTTATGAGGACTATTTATGTTTTAATATCACAGGGAATCTGACGAGTTCTTTGACCCAATTATAACAAATATTCAGTCTGGAGTAGTCAACGATATTCAACCTCAAATAGATCGTAAACCACAATTGTTACGATTACTACACGAAAATTGTGAAGACTCTGTCATTAATGTTAATGAAAATGGAGATGGACTGCAAATCAACGAATATTTAAATGGTGGTCAAAATAGAAATGGACCCATTTTTTCAAGACCACGATCAAGGATGCTTGCTACACAATCAGCAGAAGAAACAGCTGAAGAAATCCTTCCAGATATTTGGCAAGAATGTGAGATTGATGTCTTACCTGTGTCTAATCCTTATGCAAAAGATGACATGAATAATCATGTTGAGGATACAAATGGGGACTCACCAAATTCAAGGACAAGATTTGGTCTACGAAAAATTACTAAACCTAAAGCTACCTGTAGTCCATATGCATTGCCTACTAAAAGTGGAGTTGTCATTAAAAGTCTCAATTCACTTAATAATGGCAAGCGAACCTTAAAGAGGAATCGAAGAAAAACTGGATTTACAACAGTCAAAAGATCAAAAACAAAACTTAGTCCTATAGGGAGTCGAAATTCAAAAGGGCCTGTTAAACGAAATCCAGGACATTTTATTGGTAAGAATTTACATCAGAGCACATCAACTTTTTATTTCTAGTACAGAGTTAGATTTACATTATATTTAATTTTATATCCATTTTTTATATTCACAAAAGTGTCAAAAGTATTTCTCTATTTGTCACAATTTCAGAAATTTTGCCAAATTCAGTACCTGGAGCAGAGTCCTCGTACAAATGTAAACTCTGTGAGTATGAAATCAATGATCTGACAAAAGTTGTGAGACACATCCGTGTCAAGCATTTAGAAGAGAGAAAACACAAATGTCATTTTTGTTCACTCACTTTCATGCGAAATCAACACCTAATACAACATGTTTTGGCTAGTAAGTTAATTTAATTAATTTTTTTATTGGTTTTACAACCTTTCGTATGTGTATACTTACAACTATTTGAATCCAATAGAACACAAGGACACAGAAGCAGAAACAATGGGACTTGGAGGGACAGGAAGAAGTCATGACCTAACTTTGGCTCAATCTACAATAGACTGTTCTATCGATTTACAAACTCTTCCGAGTTCATCAAGACAATCACAATTTGGAATTTCATCTGAGCAACTAACCGGTAAATATAGCTACACAAAATAAATTCAAAATTAAATTTTGAAAATTATAACTCTGAATGACATCAAATTTCAATTTTATTGACCTTTTTTTTGCACACTTAGCTGCCGATAATTCTGTCAGGATACAACAGCTTGACTATGAGGATGAAATAAGATTGCAGTCAATGCCGGAAAACTATTTAAATCGTCTTCGACTTCAATATCGTAAGCTACAGTATTTTCAAAATGCTATTTTGACAAATCTTCCTTCTTGTGCGTGCTAATACTCATAATTAATAATCGTGTTATTTTAATTTTTTTCCACAGAGAGTTTTAATAATGATGAAAATCGGACGGCGTATTTATGCATAGCTTGTGGCACTATAGACTATTCAGAGCAACAAATGCTCATACACATTCACTCACAACACTCTAACTTTCAACCTACCTCATCTTCCCCTGCCACGCTTTACGTGTGCGATCATTGTTTTAAAACTTTTAGGTAATTTAAACTTAATTTAAATTATTATTGTATAAAATATGAGGTATTACATTTTAGTACTTTTTATTGTGTCATGAAATTCATATTTAATCATTTAAATATTTAGGACGAAACTTTTCCTCCAATATCACATGTCATCATGTAAAGAAGCCCCTTCTTCATCTCCTACAACACAATATGAGACAAGTAATAGCCTTGTGGAAGACTTTGATGAGGGACATAGTTCTAGTAATGTTCGTGTCAATGTTGTGAGGCCTACTTTCAAGACAACTGGTGGAATTATGAGCGGTCTCAAAAGGAAAAAGAAGCGTTATAATGGAATATGGGCATTCTCAGACCAAGAAAAACTTTTTCTAGACGACAGAATTGGTGAGACTTTAAAGTTTTTTGCGAGTATTTCGATATAAAAAAGTGCAATATTTTTTTGATTTATAATATTATTTATTTTTTTGCAGAAAATGTAGCAAATCCCAAACCACCATACGTTTGTAAAATTTGTAAAGTAACTATCAATAGTTCACGACAATCAGGTATGTCTTTTGTTCAAGTTTTTTATAATTCTAACCTTACTAACTAACCTCATTAACACTTCTATATAATTTTTTTTAATAACAGCAAGAAGACATGTACAAAGAGTCCACAAATATGTTGACGGAATAATTCAACATTAAAAATAACATGTCGATGTTGAGTCTTCGGCCTTCAATGTAGCCCAAGCTATATACACTCGCTCACGAAGACAAAGACAACAAAAGCTCATTTGTACCCTAAATGTTGAATGTCATAGGGTCAATCTCGTCGCCTTTTAATTTTTATCGAAAAAATATTCTTTTACCAATGTAAAAGAACCCAGAGAATACCTCAGAATAACCTTATTTTACCCTAATATATTTTACTTTTGTATATTTTTTCAAATAGTTCTTTTGAAATGTTATTTGGGTTTTCTTTTTTAAAAGTAGAAATACCTATATAGTGGGGTATAGTACAGTATAGTACTGTACAATGTTTGCTGAAATACCGTTGTTATTTATTTATTAATTAAGTTAAATGCTCCTTCTGTACTATTTTACATATTACTTACTTCTATATGTACGTACTACATGTGTGAGTATGTACTTTTGTTTCAATTATGTACTCCCATTGTAAAAATCATGAATATAGATTTGTATGCAAAATAAAATACTAGTACGCAGTCATTATATTGTCATCATCATTAAATCCTTCGAAAATCCATTCCTATTTAACGAGAAACAGTTTCTCAGAAAGTTAAAGACGTCGTAATAATTTTTTATCATATCTGCCATAGAAGTTCTGTGATAGAACAGGGGTATGGGATAGTTCAAAATTTTTTGGTAAATTCATTTAACTTTGTAATTTGTTCATTAATTTTACAAAATAAGTTGAAAAAAATATTGTGATAAAATTCTATAAGTTTGATTGTCTTTATAAACAAGTTTTTAGAGTCTCCAGAAGGGGAAGAAAGTGGACATTTTGTCTACAAAAGTCAAAATAAATAAATATTTTTCATCTTTCAAGTAAGCAAGTTTAAACATGATTTTTCTTTCATAAAAATATTTACATTTTATTTGATAACACTTGAATATTGACAGATATTTCGTGCCAATAAATAATTTCCTATTCCATGAGGAGAGAGAAAATGTCTGGATCTGGAAGCAGAGAAGAGGAGACTGCAAATCAACTCAAGAATTGTCAAAAAGAATTACAAATTTTAAAGGAGAAGCTTGTTGTTGATGAAATTTGGAAAAAAACTGTTGAAACCTTTTTAATGAGTCATTTAGGTAAATACAAATAATTTTTTAAGGAAATGTCAAGGTGGCTAAATTTTTTTTATAAAATTTTTTACAAAATATTAGCCACCTTGGGAAATGTGTGTTATATGTTTACTTGTGTTGATGAGATTCCAGATGGATCATTATTTCGATTTTATTATTAAAATGTTAATTTAATTTAGGGTTCGATGTACAACGAGCAATGAAGGAGCCTTCATCTTTATTAGCCTGTCAAAATGTGGGTATAGCATTTGACAAATCTCCAACTCTTGGGGATTTAGTTGGTGGACGGTATCAAAATCGTAAAAATTCATCAACAACATCAACAAATTCTTTAGGAATTATTTCTTCAAATATCCACATTTCCAATTCTAACAAAATGTCCAATTTAAAGTCTGACGTCTCTGCTTCCATTTCAAATTATTCTTCCAGTCATCTTTTTAGTAAGTGTAACTATTTATAATTGATCAAAAATAATTTTCCTGTTTATATAAATAACACTGATTAAATATTATTTGTGTGTATTTAGGTTCATTGGATTTAGCATCTCAGATGGGATCTAAAAACAAATCACTTCATCGACTAAATAATAAAATCTTCCCCACTCCAACTTCATCTGCCCCCAGATCAAAATATTCTTCATCATATTCACCATCAATTGATCAAGACGCGGGTATGTCAGGATTTATTCAGACTGGCAAACGAAAACTTTCAGATGATCTTGTGTTGTGGTCAAACACCCCCACATTTCCATTGTCAGACATAACTCCTTGTGCTGAAAATTTAACTGGTGACTCATCCCCAACGGATAATGATCAAGACACTGAGTCAGACATTCGACCAGACACCATGGACTTTTCTGAAGTAAAATTTCAAGAGATTGAGGATAAAATTCGTGAGGTTGTACTTCCGGGGACTCGCAAATCAGTTTATGAGTGCTTGATATGTGGCAAATCTCTCACTCAACGCCAAAATGCTAGACTACATATACGCCGTGTACATCTTTTGGAGGTACGTATTTTTATTTATTCTCATAAAATTAAAAACCATTTTGTCAACAAGTATATTTATACATTATGATAAAAAAATTTTGTAGCGCTTGAAATGTACTGGATGTGGACGTGGATTTTATGACCGACGCTGTATCACGAATCATAAAGCAATTTGTGCAAAATATGCTGAGTGGAGTAAAAACAAGGATTTTCGTCCATCATCACTGTCCAATCCAATTCCTATTGACTCTGCCTACACCAACAATCAAATGAGATCCAGCTCATCCCTCAGTGATTCAGAAAATGAACAGGATACAAGTGCAGGTACTTGAATCATATTTAATAACTAATTAATTAAAACACTTTTAATAAAAGTGAATTAAATTAACTGGTCCATCATAATTGTCTTGTAGGTAATTCGTGGATGGAAAAATCAAGAGCAAGTCCTCCCGAGTCTGAAAGTGAAATGACGAAAAATGAAAATTCCCGACATCCAGTCACTTTCATTATTAATAATAATGACGATGACAATCTAGCCATGAGGAAGGAAACACTTCAAAGTGGTGAACAAAGCACAACACCATCAAAAGATGAAGGAGATTTGGATCCTGGTGATGGATCCTCCTCGGATTTATTTTATGCTCCAGGGAAATTGGTCGTTGTTGAAATTGTCCCTGAAATGTTTCATTTTGATGATCCTAATAATTAACATTGAAAATCCAAGAATTTCCATGTTTTACATCAAATTATGCAGATTTTGAGGTATTTGTATAAATTAATATTGTCGAAACTAATATTCCAAATTTTTTATATTAATTTATTAATTTGATTATTTCTTGTAGCTTCCAAAATGAAATGTATGTGAGAGTAGCAGACTGCATGATCATGAAAAAAAAGTCTTTCCATTTTTGATGGACTACAAAAAGTTGAGTCGTACAAAATATTCAAACACAAGTACAAGAAATACAATACATATTAATAGTGGAGCAGCCTGTGAAAACTTTGAAGAAGAAAAAATAGTCAAAAAAGAAAAGAAAAAGGAAACTAACTTGCTTAATTTACAAAAAGTAGCAGCTTTAAAAATCTGTCTTAAGCTCTGGTGTCTGTGTCCTTGTCATTTTTTGTGTTATTAATTAGTTCCTTTTAAATGTAATGTTAAATATTTTATTAATTTCTTCACTTTACTTATTTTAGTTTATACAAATTGTTATAATCAAAATGCATGCCTTACCTTTTATCTTTTTTTTAATGGAGGAACCTCTTGAAGGAGAATCCTCATAGTTTTTTCACAAGGAAATATTTTAATTAGAGGGGTAGCCCCTTGTTTTTATTGGGACTTGAACTTGTACTCTCTACTCTTATCATTTTCTGTTTTCCATCTCTCATATTTTTTTATTTCTGTCAAGTGTCAAGTGTCAGTTATATATGATACATTTTTTAGTTCCTTAATAATTAGAATGATTAATAATTAACAACTTATAAAATACAGACTGTGTAGACTCTACGGTGTCTAATTATATCTTAATTTTACAATTTTAAATTGAGTTACCGTTCCGGCCAAATAATCTTTTTTCTGTGTTACTTAGTACAGGGTGGGAGATTGGGGAGGCATGAGAGGATTTTCACAGAGGACAATGCTTTTCTGTCTGCCTCCTTCTCATGTATATATATATTTACCTATGCCCAACCTAATCAGTGGGGGGCCTTCTTATCGTCTTCGATTTGTCCCTTTAGTGACCCTTTTGGTTCAAAG
>JAQIVZ010000636.1:0-56097 GCA_034700945.1 Arrhopalites spinosus | reverse complement strand
AAGGTCATTTTCATAGACTTTTCATATGCTTTCCCATGTGGAAACTAAATGCTGCGCCAGAAATTTTTCTGTTTTTTGAGTCTCCAGTTTCCCCTTATGAGAATTTATATGGAGAAACTACATATTAAACATAGGAAAAGTGACCTTTTGACCTGACTTTTGACCTTCAAGAAGGTCGAAATGCACCAAATGAAGGTCACCATCAAATTCCTGACACTTTTTTTGGGTCTATATGGTTTTTCAGAATTTGAAAATTCGGTTTACACGTTGGAAAGCACCCATTGTAAGAAATCAGCAGTAGCTTTGAAATTGCTTGAAAATATATTTTTTTCAAGCAAGCTTCAACTATTGAAAGTACAAACTAGTAAATTAGTAGTTAAATAGTACTAATACTGATTATCAACAGCAACACTCAAAGTAAAGAGTACAAATTAAAACTAATCAATTCTCAGGTGAGTTAAGTTAACAATGACTAAAGAGATTGAAAAATAGTCTCTATGTTTCAATGAAATACATTTATAAAATATTTCTGGTACAAAAAACAACTTAACTTTTAACTTAAAAAGAGTCTTACAAGAAAAATGGAATCTAATATTGTTGATAAAATTGCAATTAATCATAAAATATTTGAATACAAAACTAAATTTCATCACATATTGTTTGAAACTAATCATCAACGCGATAAGGTTAATAAGGTTTGAGATTGTTCCTGTACATATTTCTTTCTGACTACATTCCCTTTGACTATTAATTAATTTAGTAAGTTGTATATAGCTTGGTTTATTTTTTGTATGGGCATACTTATAATATGGCTGGTTGTAATTTTCTTGTATTTCTTTTTTTTGTTAAAATATTTTCGGTTGTATAACTTCATTCCCAATAAGGAATGTGTGCGCATATATCTTCCGGAAATATTTTTGGACAGACATTTTTTTAATAACGATGATATAATACACTTACCATATTATTCTTTTTTTTGTGTGTCAATTCAAATGGGAAATTGTTCCAAAAAATGGGAATTTTAAAATCATTAATTTCTTCACATGATGATACATTTCTTCTTGTTCCGCTTCACATCTTCGGTATGGGGAAAGCATCTAATTATTCGGACAACCTGTAGAATGAACACAAGAAAAACAAAATTATTTATGTTTTTAAACTAAATATTAAAATGAACTAGAGGAAGGATTACAAAAACAAGAAAAAAACTGTCTATCCCGTAACGGGATTCCCGTTGACTCGACGGCATAAATATGATAGCTTTGTAGAATAAATGAGTTTTGATATGGTACAGGCTGTATATGTGAGGGATTGTAAATTTACACGGGATCAGTCATTTTCTGTCATGTGGTAATCTTTGGACTTTTTATCTCAAATCATTTTATCAAACAGTCACTATTTAATAAGAACTATGAAATCATTATTCACTTTTCTATTATCATTATAGGACAGGGTGTATATGAATATATTTAATCCCTATATATTTATCATTTTCTGGAATACCCACTCATAATATGTAAATGTGGCCTATAAAGCCGGAAAAATGACGTAAAAAAGTACAACTTTTTTTAGTTGAGAAAAGCAAGGATTCGATTGAGAAAGTTAAGTGAAAGCAGTCAAGGCGCAAGTATACAATACGAATTTTTTTTTACAAAAAATTAAAAGTTAATTTAAAGTTGTTTTTTGTTTACTTCGTGAAATCCGGCATCGACATTCAGGGGTGGGTCCTTTGCACTAGTCTCTATGTAAGGAATATTGAGTTTGACACTAAGTTCACGACCCTGTACACAAAATATAATCAAAATTGAAGACAACAATTAAAATCTTATTGTGTTTTTAAAGTAAATATTGATTAAAAAAATGTGATCAAGTTAAATTAAATCACCTGTTCTTCGGACACAGTCCGTAAGTGCACGAGATCAACTTTATTTGCTACTAACAGCATAGGATACGTATCTCTGTTGGAATCAAGAATATTCACAGATTGTGACTCATAACATTTAACTTAAATATTGTGTGTGTTAATTTGACAGGAGAAAGAACGACTATAAGTATTGTAACAAGTATTTAACTAACCTGTCTTTAACTCGAAGAATTTGAACATAAAAATTCATAATATTCTCAAAGCTCTGCTTGTCGGTCACACTACACAGATAAAATAAAACATGCCATGTCATAGTGGATTTTGAAAGAAATATTTTGTCACAATTTGTGTCTTTTTGAAAAATCAATGTGAAATTCAAGTTATTTGTGACATCGCACCTGTAGACCAGAAGGAATCCATCACCCTTTCTCATATATTGTTCCCTGTAAAAATGTAAAAATAAGAGACGGTTGGTTGTAATTTGAAAGACAAAAGAGATGACAATTTAATTAACTACTTCTTTACAATTATTTTTCCTTCAAATATACCTCATTGCTGAAAATTCTTCCTGACCGGCTGTGTCGAGTACTGTTGGGACAAGCAAGACAAACAAGTAATTATTAACTATAAATTAATTATTTATTCATACATATTTATTTTGTTTTGCAATGTAAATGTAATGTAAAAAGAAATAGAATTCAATGACATATGATGACAATACTGTTGTGTTATATTAATTTACCATCAAAGACGGAAAGTTGTCCATCGACCTCTGTGTGTTGAATATAAGAGTCTTCGATTGTTGGATCGTAATCCGTAACAAACATTTTTTGGAAGAACTATTTTTTTGAAGGGATCAAAATTCTCTTTAAAGTACCTAGTATACAAAATAAATACAGAGCTGTATATTTTAATCATTGTCATTTACCTGTATTGTTAGTGCGCTCTTTCCTACTCCACCATCTCCTACTACTACTAATTTGTAAACTGGCATTTCTAAAATTGAGAAATTAAATGTCAATTAATATTTAATAGCCATTCATTTTGAAATATTTTTCTTCAAATGTCAATTGTAGTTTACAATATTTGTCAGTGAACAATACAATGTCAGTTTTGTGTTTACCTCTTGAATTACGCCGGGGTACTTTACATTCATTGTTAGGATTCATATTATTGTTAACTATAATTAATTATATAGGTAGCTAATTAATTAGGACTCTTGTAGGTAGTTTACTTTTTTCTAATTTCTTTTATGTTTTTTTAAACATGAAAAACTATACACAGTAGAGCACAGATGATAATTAACTCTCGTTGTTTCTTCTGTCAAAAAAACTACACAAACAAGCAGTGACTATATTTTTGTTGTGTATTATTTTTTTAACTGAAAATCATTCTTAACTGACACTTTGTTATGAAAAATATGTATCTTATTTGTATTCTCATTATCTTGTAATTGTTGTCAACTTTTTAAATATTTAATCTTCTTTATTTCTTTTGCTGACAGTCACCTTGATGAGTAGAGAGTGTCAAGTGTCGTGTGAGTACAAATTAATTTTTTTAAAAAAGGGCCAATGATGAGAAG
Organism: Arrhopalites spinosus; assembly: GCA_034700945.1. Lineage (NCBI taxonomy): Eukaryota > Metazoa > Arthropoda > Collembola > Symphypleona > Arrhopalitidae > Arrhopalites > Arrhopalites spinosus. Next base: position 52,651 of record JAQIVZ010000636.1, on the reverse strand, counting down.
AAACTTTTTATTTTTTTAAAAAATATTTTTTGCCAATTACTAATTGTGCTACAGTGCAAATTGACAAAAAAAGAGTGACCAGTTGTTGTCTACATGTGGAGATGGGAAAGCGTCACTTTGTGTAGAATATAAAATGATTGGAATTGGAAAAAATTTGAAGATATTTCAATACTGATCAATTAACTTTGTACGCCATTTGAGATTTTGTGGAATTCGGGATTTTTCGGATCCTTGTGTACTTAAAAACTACTAACCGTATATCCTCCCCTCCCTACATATATACATGTATAGCCTATATATAGAGTTGCTCCGACTGTATGTTTGTATGTAATATATATAATATCATACATTGATGTCATTGCTATTTGCTATTGTCCTGGTTGTGATTCTGTCGTGTTTGTTTTCATCATAGTATACCTATATTTATATATATATAACTTTTGTATAACATTTTTTACAGAAACGGACTGTGTGTGATTTTGGGGCGGGTAAGGAGAGAACGCATGCGGGCATTTATTAGGAGGAAAAAAAACCCGGCATCTAAGCATGCATGAACTTTTTCATATCGTGTTAAATCGCAAGGACCTTTCTAAAGTAAGTGTGTCTTTAACAACATAATCGTAAAAACTCTTTGTCATTTGCCTCTTGCATGGCATTTTTGTGTGTGTAATGTAACCCTTGTTGTAAATAATTGTACTAATGCATGTCATGGACGGTTCTTTTTGTTTACATCAAGTAAAAGAATAATTTACGGATGCCGGTTAGGGCGATTTGATTCGTCAGTAGTAGATTGTCAAATTTATTTTATTTTATTTTGTTTTGTTTCTTAATGTTCTACAGGTGGGCGATTTATTTCATCTGAGTAAGTCACTTTGTATCATTTGAACAGTTTTTTCTGTCATGTCTTGAAATCGGCAAATCTTCTCTAGTTTTCTTTTTTCAATTTATCCTTAACATGATGGTATTTAACGTTTTCATGTCTGTTTAATAGTTGTGTTAGAGAGTAATGTTTTGATGATGTTTTAAATTTTTTTCCCATGTGTACTTAAAGAGGACAGCCTTATATTTCTGTCGTTGCCAAGTGTCATCGAAAAGATTCAAGAGATTTCTTCATCTCCGTCATATATCCAGTCTGACAATGATCAATCAGTGGTGGAAATCTGCATCGCTCGGGTCACGGCGGCTGTTAGGAACAATACAATGCTCAACAAGGAAAATGACAAGACATACTTTGACTGGTCCATAGAACCACTTGTAAATCTACTGGAATCATGTCTAAATCATGATTTGAAGCCAACAACCAGAAATGTACAACCTCCTCATGCAAAAATTGCCAGTGATATTCTAGCCTGTCTATTTTTGAACTACACCAATCGCCGTGTCATGTCATTAACCCTTCCTGTAGCTGTCAACTTTCTTCACAAGAACAACACAGAACTGATGAGGAATGTCTCTAGCTACGTTTCTTTAGCTGCCATTGAAAATTCAGATTTACTGGCTACACATGTTCCAACCATTATTGTTAGTGTCATTGCAGGGAATTATACACTAATTCGTGTTTTGGTAAGTTTGCAATATCAAATTATTGTCACCAATAAATAATCGCATACCTATCAAGACAGCAATTTAAATTTTCTCATATTCTCATTCCTTTCAGCCTCTCATCTATCATCTGGCTCATCTCAAACTACGGTTTGTGTCATCATTTTGTTTTGTTTTTTAAATGTTGAAATGCCTACGATATTTACAAAAAGAAGGATTTTACCATTTGTTTCTTTTTGTTTTTTGTAGAATCCATGAACATGCCATGCCTCTTGCTCTAATTCTGCAGGTTATTTTAAATAATTGGTTTAGTTTTATTGTGGGTATTTTGAAGTTGCTAAAACTAATTTCTACTTGACAGTATTGTGATGTCCAAGAAAAAAATTGTCTCCTCGGACTATTCAGAATGATTGCCATTGACTCACCTTATGTAAGTAATTGTGTGTGTTTGCACGGGATGTAACTAATATATAGAGGAATTTTTGTGAGAATGCAAGGAGTAATAAAAATTATTGCATCTTTTAGATTTTGGACAATAGTCTACAGTATTTTCTAGACCAATTAAAATCTCCAGAAACAGCCACAAATACATTAAAGGTAGTAGACCTGGTCATGATTATTTTATTTTACTTGTGTGGAATCCATGTTTTCCTGCCTCTAACATTTAATTTAATTGGTTGTAGCTATTACTGATTCTTGCTCAAAAATCAAGAGTACTTCCACATCATTTATCTCGACTAAAAGAAGGTCTTCATTGCTCAACTACTATTCAACTCACGTCTGAAATTATCCTCACGTTGGTTCAGAGTAATAATGGTAAATTCAGTGCACAGGGTCTAACAATGCTCATACAATTACTCAAACTGAATAATAGCCCTCAAGTAAATTTTTTATTTTCTACAACCTTATTCAAATTATTATGCAATTGTCAAATATAAAATAAAATTTGATGTGTTTTATTTCTTTTAGAGCAAAATTCTGAAGGATTTAATTCAACTTGTCTCAGCTTATCCATATCTAGTTACTCAAGAATTAATTAAGGAACTCAGTTTTGTCAACTCTAGAGTTTTCATTGATAAATTAATTGAACTCAATCGGTACTTTATAACAGACTTTTTTTTCAAACAAAAATTAATCAGTTTCATTTATTATTCATTATAAAGTGTAATGAGTAATTTGTTGTAACTAATTAATTTAATATTGGAATATAGGAATAACACAATGCTCAACAAGAAGAATGACAAGGCATACTACGGCTGGTCCAGTAATGGTGAAAAACAAATAGGATATGTATACTAATTACATAATTTTCGAGAATTTCTAAAACTTTAAATACCTATTTTACTCATTTCAGTACAAGGATATCACCCGTCCCTGCAAACCTTCTCAATGAACCGCCTCAACAGTAAGATTTTAATTAATTAAAAAGCAATAATAAATTTAAAAGTGTCAATGTCAAGAAAATGTAATCAATTGTACTTTTATGGTTTTTTCAAGTTCCAGTTTCAGGTTGGACGCCCAGCTCCAAAAGTCTGACAAAATTAAATTATGACCGCACCCTTAGCAATAGTAAACTAATCGACTCACCGAACAAAGAATTTGAAAGTTTAAGTCATCTGGCAAAAGGTAATAGTTTAGTTCAACTTGACTTTATTTTTATTTTGAGCTCAAAATAGATTTTGTTTTGATCTACCACAAGGATGCTAAGAACTTCAATTTTTTTTTGTTCTAATCATTGACAGGCACGGCAAAGTCAAGTTCAGCAATTTGTAAAGGTTTGCCACCACCATCCGTTTCCACTTTTGGAATTCATGCTAATAGTGCCAACAACACGAGTAATGAGGAGTCAGTGGTTAAACTTCGATCTAATCATTTACATTCCGTTAACAGCAGTTTGGTCATCAATGATAATGTAAGTAACTGTGCGCATTCAGTTCAAAAAAGCAAACATTTCAACAAAACTCTTTATATGAATGATTTCAGCTTCAAAATCCATATCTTTGGAGGCCTTCGGAAATGAGGGACACAGTACAACATTTTTGTGAGAAACATTTAGACAAAATTAAAGCCTACATGGAAAAACTCAGTCTCAAGATACCTCTACCAGTGAAATGCACAATTGAAGGTACTTTAAAAGAACTCACGAAAGATTTTTTTTGTACACTATTGACTATGGTATACAAATGTCAAAATGTGTATTTATTTATTCTAATAGAACGGAAATCAAAGAAGAATGTAAAATTGCATTTTTCTTGCCAACGTCGTTCCAATTACTGTATCTACAATGGAAACTTGTAAGCAAATTAATTTAAGTACATTAGTCTTTTAAATTAAATGTCAAATACTGCTTTCTAAATTGTTTAAAAGTATAATCCTATACAATTTTTTGCTTTAATTGTTAAAAGTTATCATTTGAAAACAAAATATGGAAGAATTTGGATTCATATCATGTTCTTGGCTTTACAATCTCGCTCTGAGACGGCACTCAGTGTAAGTAGAATATTTATATTGTACATATAGCACAACTTGTATCTATGTAGTCAAATATATTTTTTATTTTCAGTCATATAAAATTAATGAATTTTGAATAGGTACGGGAACAAAGTGTGAGCAGTTTAAAGAACTGTTGGGACATTCTTAAATGGTAAGAACTTTAAGCTCAGACACAGTTGTTGTGTATACAGGATAATGTAGCAGTGATGCATGACTATCAACAGTCTCTCAATTCATTTTTGTTTCTCTTTGTAGCGGAACGAGTCAACAAACAAAATCTTTTCTGACCCTCGTTACCTCTGCCTTCCCTAGCTCAAAGGTAATTATTACAAAATCATGACAGCACAGACATAAATGAAGTTGTGAGATTTACTAGTTTTTCTATGAATTTCTAGGATCACGAAAATTTGCTAATGGAGTTGAGACAAACAGGATGTAAGTCATGAATACATTATAATATTTACAGAGGGTATAAAGTAATGTGAACAGAAAAGTTAATTGCACCTATGAATTTTTGTAGATATGAATGTGTTCGAATTCAATGGTATAGAGAATCAATGGAATTGTCTTTTGTGTAATGGAAAATTTTTACATTGCACAAGAGAAGATTACAAGCATCCTGGGGAATTATCAAGGTAAGAAACAAAGCAAGAAAGACAACCATAAAAAAAATTCTATACTCTTTCCTCCAGCGAGAACCCTACCTAGAATTTGGTTAGGTATTCTTTTTGTTGACTAAATGAAATGAAATTTTTGTGGACATTGTTATTACAGCCTATGCAATCATCCTGACAAATCCCTAAATTCCTTGGAATTTCTCAATCAGGAGCCTTTACTGCAGGGTCCATTAAAAGAAAAAAAAGGAAAATTCAAACTTTTCAAACGATGGAGAACAAGGTAGGCTTCGACAAATTAGACAGATTAATATGTATTATGTTCTCAAGATGTGATTGGCTAAAAATACTGGCTTATTTGCTTTCTTCATATATCTGTATTTAATGTTTTCTTATTTTATTACTTTTTTGTCCCAAAAATTATAGATATTTTACACTATCTGGAGGGATGCTCATTTCTGAAAATAGTGGGGTAAGTATAAACAATTATATGAGTACATTAATTATGTAAATTCAGAGATAAATTAAAAATGTATACTTATTGCTTTAATAAATTTTTTCAGAGCTCTTCGACTATACAATTAGATAAAATTCGATCCGTCCGTGTAACAAAATCGTCATCCTCTCGTAACATTCCAAAAGGTGAAAAAATTGAGCACTTAAAATTTCACTGAATAATATATTTGTTTATAAGCAAAACTCAATTATTTTATAATTTTTCTTTCCTTAAAATGACAGCATTTGAAATCTTCACGGATGATAATAGCTATGTGCTTAAACCAAGTGCAAAAGATGCCGAGAAGTGGGTACAATGTTTAAGTGTCCTCGTCGCTTCACGAACCACTAGAACAGCTGTTTAATTTATTTGGTCATTGAACAATGATTCATAATGCCTATTATTTGTTTGTATTTATGCTGTAACAGTACACCATGTACTAGTTTTTTAAGACGCCCTATTTCTCGGCTTGTGCTGTACGTCACAACCGACTAGAATATACACTAATATATTGTTATAGAGCATTAAGAGGTGTAAAAAGTATTCATGTAATACTAAGACAATCATTATGTTGTGAATAAGTTCTGTTTTTTATAATTTGTTCAAATTTTGTATATTTAAACTGTTTAAATATTTTACATTCCTTTTTAAGAACGGGGGAATCCGCAATAATTCCCAATAGTGTCTTAAGTTATGCCAAATGATGATCATTTTCATTGATCATATTAATAATGATGCAACATGATATGAAATTTTGTAGGGAACATGTGAAATGTATCGAGTTTTTATTTCTTTTTTATATTATGAACTTAATTGTTAAAGCCATACATCTATGAAAAAATAATGTCCTGGTGGTGATGGCAAAAATAAACTCAATTTAAAAAAATAATATACATATTAATACAAAATCAACAATAGTGTTAGTACTACACTATTAATTGAATAAATGTTTACGGTAATCTAATGTTTTTTTACATACTCAAAAAGAACTGCTAATATTTCTATAACCAATGAAAATAATAATAAAACAAAGAAGTCTTTCACAGCTTACTGTTTCATTTCCTGAAATTTTTCAAAAACTCTTTGGTAGCAACTTTATATTCTAACTATTATACATATAAATAAAATTAAAGTTTAAACATAAAAGAAGGGTGTAAGAACACTACATCAATTTGGTTTTCAAGACTCCAATTGATGAGTTTTTCAGTAACATCGAATCAAATAAATTGGTCAAAATTTGTTCATTGTTAGATTTTCAAATCAATTTTTTTTTTAATTATTTTGTTATTGTTGTTGAAAGAAATGATAAAATAATAACTGTTTTAAGATGATATTTTTTGGTATCATATTAAGTCGACAATCCACATCGTCTCTATCGTAAATATATTGGTAGACTTATCTATGGAACTGATTGACAGTTGGTGACAGTGTAATTGTTTTATTTAAAAGATTATATTTTTGAACGGAAGGGGTAGGAAGTTTGTAATTGATTAATATTAATTTTTTTTGTTGCACTTTTGCAATACTTTCTACGTAATATAAAAATGACGCGTCATTAAATGACAGTATACAATACAAATAATTCTCTAAAATACACTTGTGTACAATAATATATATATAGTAGTATGATCCGTAAATAATAATATATAGCTCTTGTAGGCTACACAGAAAACACAAATATAGAATATATACATTATTATGTATTTTTAATTTAATGGCCTTAATGGATATAGTATAATTGTCGTGTTGTCGTGTAGTCTCTAAAATTTTCTTTATAGTTATTCGTAATTAATGGACTTGATAACGTATTTGACAGTGAGGGCGAAGACAGCAAAGCCGATAGCGATAACAGCTGTTGCGAGAAAAGAACTAACGGTTGACGAATTATTAGTGTATTTACTTTTATTATGATTATTGTTAAGGGGATCCTGGGGTGGTTTTAGCGACAATTTTGCATTCTTCTCACGGGTGATGACTATTTGTTTCATTTCCTATTATCAGTATAAATTAAATTTTAGATTTGTCCTTTTGAAAGTAGAACAATTTCAAATTAACAACCAAATTAGAATCTTACTTCGTAAAGTTCTGGAAATAATTCTTGAACAATTTTATCCTTCATATTGAACTCTACAATAGAAAAAATTATTATCACCAAATCATAGCCACTATATATATGTAGTATAAGTAATAAACTACGTAGAATATTTACTAAATATTTACATTGAAAGCGAATCATACAAAAAAAATTTATGTTTACCTATTGATTTGTATGCAAGACTTCTCTTTTCAGAATCTATGAAAAAGATAAATACAATGTAATTAATTGGTTCATTAAATTCAGGTAATTCATTCCTAACCCTTCAATAATTTACAATGTAAATTTTACATCATGTACGGTAGTTTCTATTCTATTTTAATTACCCGAGGTCTCCAGGGAGCCCAATGTGGGACTTTTCTCCAACTACGGATTTTAAAAAAAGTTTACACACATTGTTACAATCACAAGGCCTTTCAAAATAAGTTTTTTCGTGGTGGTAATACTATTTTGTCATGCCATAAAAGAAAGGAGACCCGTCAAGATAGTACCAACACTCCACGCTGTAAAAGGGGAAAAAATAGATTAAAAATTCAATGAATTCAGTGACATTGGCAATAAATGTCATATTTTTTATTAAACAATATCTGACCTGGGTTCCAGGTATCGGGATGGAAATCAGATATAGACAGGCAAAGTCTAGTATTAACTTTAAATCTGTTGGTAATTCAAAAGAAAGTAAATTTTTGTACCAACCCTGTAAATGAAGGTTGACCTTCAAATTCCACTGTCGGAATTTCCAACTCATTTCCATTAGAATTTAATGAAATGACGATATATAAAATAACTTGTTTACTCACCTGCCCGATGGTGTGATCATATAGATACTATAAAATCCAAAAAACATTATATTTAACATTTTTCTAATAGTATGATGACATTATGACAAGTTGAAATCAATGCGTCAAATCGACACAAGGAAATGTACAGTGATTAATTGAACAATTTAAATCAACAAACTGTAAAGTTTACCTAGGAGGTTTAAATGGGAACTCTACAGGAAACTTTAATTTGCCATGATATAGGCCACCATGATAAGGACTCTCTTCTGGTCCCCGTACAATGTAGTGCCTCAAAATGAAAAAGCAGATGATTAAACATTATGACAAAACAATAGTACACACAGTTTCTTCATTAAAAAAGAATACTAATCAAGAAAGGTTTGGAAACTTTTAGATTTTAGAGACACAGTTTTGTATACATTCGAAAAAGTCGCTTTTTGCGACATGAAAAATGACGATATTGCATCACTAACAGACAGACATACAATGAAATTTTAATGACCTGATGTTTTAGCATTACAAACTTACCATTCAAGAATATTACTAGGAAGTGGCTCTGCTTCTATAAATGGGACTGGATCTTTTTTTAGTCCTAAAATAAGTAGAATAGAAATCAAATCTCCAGGAAGTAATCAAATTTTTTTTAAAACTTTGGATCATGAATATGTCTGGACAAGGACAAACAATGAGGTCGGAGAAAATGGTCAATTATTTTAAAGTTTTACTTACGGACAAAATCTTGTTTCAATCTTGACAAAGCTGTCGAATGTTTCGCCATTTGATACTATCTCTATTTCCAAAAGAATCTTTTTATTTTTATTTTTCGTCAAAAAAAAATTCGCTACTTTGTATATGCCGCTACCAGTACCATACGTCATGAAAACACAGTTCGCAGGTTTTCCACTCTAATTAAGTTCAATGTCAATTAAAAATATATTAAAAATATGCGTTATTTACGTGATGTATGAATGAAAATGATGGAAAACACCTGGATAAAAATAAACAGCAATTTGCTTAAATAACTTGGGTGGATTATTTATTACTTTTTGTTATGGATTTATGTGTTTTGTAGTATGGAATTTCATTTTTTTATTCTTGAATATTTCTTTTTTTTTGTTTGATATTATGCTTTCAAGAAGCACGAAGAAGAAGACGACAACGACTAAATTCAATCAATGTTGATTGAAACGCTTATTTTCATCAATTTCATCGATTTTTAACCTAACATCTTCATTTGCTCTTTTTAACCATTTCCATCAATCCCTTGGAACTCATAGACTTGGGTCTTTCAATGGGGAGCCCTAGAATTCTGTCCCACATCAAACCGGCCATAACTCCCAATGCTCTTGATACTCCAAATAATACAGTGTAGTAATTCATCTCCTTCATTCCATAGTACTGTAATGAATGAATAAATAAAAATTATTAGTGTACATGTTCCACAGTGAACAAATCTGTAGCAAACAACTAATTTATATACCTGAAGCAAAACACCGGAATGAGCATCCACATTGGGCTAAAAACATTAAAAATTCAAAATCAATATTGAATGGTTCATTAAATATGTATGGCGTCAAATTACTACAGTAAACAACAGAGTTGGTACGAATTGAGTGTAACATACCCATGGGTTCTTGACTTTGCCGGTCTCAAGAAGAATTGGTGGAACTGTTTTGTAAATTGTGGATACCAACTTGAACATTGGATCGTCAGGTAGATGCTATTCACAAAAATAAAAAATAAAAGGTATTTTATCCGAATCAATTGCGACATGAGAGAAAAAAAAACAAAATGAGCGAGAAGAATTTGAATGCTTTTTTTAGATACCTTTAGAGCAAATTCCCGTTGACATGTATAACGAGGATCTGTTTTTCTGAGTACAGCATGCCCATAGCCAGGCACAACCCGACCTGTAAACAAAGAAATTGAATAAAAAAGTCGAGTTTGAGATTTTACAAAACTCTCTAATATTTATTTTTGCTTCATTAATATAAATTCGAGAATGAAAAAAAAACAACCCGACCACATACCAGATTTTAATTCTTTCGTGAAAGAAGCAGGAAAGGAATGGACCCATGGAACATAATTGAAATAAATGAGGATGATTAGTTCATTAAATTTAAACGTCAGAAAAGTAGCTATTGAACAAAAAGTACCGTAGTATCATTTCAGTCTATAAACAATATCATATTGTCAATATGATATAGTAAAATTATTGGTTTTTATCACAATTGTTTAATACTGCACACAGTATGCGAATTTTTTCTGTTTACCACGTACTTTTTGTCTTAATATAATTTGCAACATAATAAAAGTGCCTTGTAAGGTCTTAGAATGTAAGAAGTAACAATTTTACCTTTCCAAATAAATTCCTTTAGTTGCTCTTCACTGGCATTGAGTCCAATTTCTTTTGCTACTTTGTTTAAGAATAGCAATACCTATTTTAAGATTCATAAAAAATATTTTGTTATCATTACAGTAAAAAATTAAAGTCTCGTCAAGAAAATAGAAAACCCATCATTAATTGTCACTTACTTCTTGATTTGCAAGACCATGGAGTGGTCCAGCGAGACCATTCATTCCAGCAGCGAAACTTAAATAGGGATCTGACAGAGCAGAACCGACCAAGTGGGTAGCATGAGCACTTACATTGCCACCTTCATGATCACTGAAAAAAGGAATAAAGTTTATACAATTAAAATAATTAAAATGCATACAATAAGATTGGGACTTATAATTGTACAAACCTGTGAATTGTGAGATATAATCGCATGAGGTCGATAAATTTAGCATCATCATAACCAAGCATTGAAGTGAAATTCCAACTCCAATCTCGATCCTTCTTAATTGGAGGAATGGCCGAGCCGTTCCTGTACAAATTACGGTAGATTGTTGCTGCTACTGGTGGTAATTTTGCAATCAAATCCATTGCATCTTCATACACAGTCTCCCAGTACTTGGACTTGTGAATACCATCAGCATACGCCCGAACAAATTTTGATTCTGAGTTAAGAGCGGTGATGGCTGCAGAGAATTGGGACATGGGATGTAAATTTGAAGGGAAATTATTCAACATTGTCACTACATGAGCAGGCAAGTCTGCTCTATCTGCCCATTCTTTTGATATGGACTTTACCTACAAACATCATTTATAAAATTACTATCGTCATCACATTTGATTCATACAAATTCTAAATTAGAATTTCTAATCATTGAACTTACTTGATCTTCGGTTGGAATATCACCAGTTACTAGGAGCCAGAAAAGGCCTTCTGGCAAAGGTTCATTACCTCCTGGAGCCTTTGGTAATAGCTTTTGACATTCGGGTATAGAATAACCCCGGAATCGAATACCTTCATCGGCATCCAAAACTGAAATTGTGATTATAAAATTAGTTTAGTCACCATATGATTGGTTTTGTATAAAGTTATTGAGATAATTCGTAATGATTAAATTCATGAAATTTCTTGAATTCTTACCTGAAGTCTCACAAACTAAACCTTTAATTCCTCGCATCCCTCCGTATGCCTGTTACAAAATATAACAACATGGGACATTTTAGTAATGTACAATTTCAGATGACTACATTTACATTAAAATAGAATGAATCTCATGTTTTTTTACCATTTCAACGGTAACCTCTCCAATCTTGGTGGCTCCAAACTCTTTTCTAAAGTTCTTGACATTATCTTGTTCAATTGGGATTTTCTTTGCCAATACATCTTTCAAATTTGTACTTTCGTTCCGAACAAAAACTGTCACAATTGGATTAAAACGCTGTAAAAGAAATGAAGAATAAAATTAGTCTCTAATTTCCAGTCACAAAAACTAAAAACATACAAATACTTTATCGTACAAAAAAGTTAACACGTATTTAAGATTGTATTTACAAGTTAAAAAAAATTCAAAAATTGACACATAAATGTCGAGTGATTCTAATTTGTCCTCAATTCACTCTATACCAAAATCTTTGAAGGGTATAATGTACAAGGAAGAAATAAGGATGAGTAAATTTAAAATACGAATTAGGAATAATAATTAACCTTTCTGCGGTAAAAGACTACAATTTTAATGAGTAAGATGATTGCACAACCAAATACAAATAAAGTTGCAGCCATATTTTGTGACTTTTGGACCCAAATTTTGGCATAAAGTCAAAACACCGGAGTCCCAATCATTGCATGTGCCTCCTTACATCATTTCCATCTCATCTACTAAAACGGGTATTTAGTATTATAGAATACTGGTTTTTCGGGTCGATGAGGAATACACACGCCTACATGCTACGTATGCTAGCACGTACATATTGACTATACCGAAAGGAAGGGGAAAAACTATACCCGGGTACTCACATACAGTAACCTTGTATATATATATGTGCATTATACTTTCCTAGTGTATTTCTACATACAACAAATTTTTTTGTAAGAGTTTCTTGGGACATCGGATCCTGTCGGAATATCTATCTGTACATAAGTACCATACATATGTGCTGAGTACGGTTTGAAATGACGAGAAAAATATTCATTCTATGAAGGAAACACATGACCAGTATTTTTTGCCTATACTTTAACTCTTATTGTACATGAAAGAGGAATAGTAGAATAACGATAATATGTATGGAACAAATATTTTACCTGTTTTGAAGTCGTGGAGAGTAAAGCCCGAAATAATGCCATTTTTACTAAGAATTAAAAAATGTTTGAATATTTCCAATGACACCACTCACTAGCTCAACAACTAATAAATTATGTCCACTTGATCACAATCCACCGGCCAGACTCTTCACCAGTATTTTTTCAACTTTAGAGAAGACCGATATTGTGTCACAAATCTGTAGAACTACAAGAACGAGAAGAGAGAGAGATAGAGGTTTAAAAAAGGAGCGGTTCATTCGAACTCAAATTCTTGTTCAGACTTTGCTTTTTTATCAGTGGTATCTTACACACTGTATTTATTTATTTGTAGTTATCTAACAGACTACTTATATTAAATAATATGATACCATCTGTAATCAGTTGACACTGAGAATCATTTATATAATTTACAAATAATCTGTTTTTATCGTAATGCAACACCAACTCTCTCCAAAGAATTTTATTTCTAACCTTTGTACACTTTCCCCCATTGAGAATTTTGTAATTTAATACATAAGTAAGTAACTTCCCAAAAGTCTTGATTGTATTATGATCATTATCCTTACTTAAAATACACATTACCTGTATGGATACTCTCTCATATCATTTCTTCTCTTTCATAATTGAATGCTAATATTATGGTAACCAAGTACTTTGACAGACTATTATGAACTGTCATTACATCATCATCCTTTGGGCCGCCAGCTCCAACACTTTTTTTTGTATGTCTCATGTACACAATAAAATATGAATAATGTATGAATAATATTTTTGTAACATAAAGTATCTACATCTCCTCTCTTAATATAGAGAATCTCTCTCTTTGTTATTATTATATGTATTACTATTTTTCCTTCTCTTAAAAGTTAAAAAGTCTCACCTTCCATCGATACTTTCTTTTCCTTGACCATTAACTTTCTTTTGGAGAACAAAGCGTGTGTGTGTAGAAGCAAAAATAGTAATATGATATTTTAGTCAGTGGAAATCATCAGACTAGATAGAACCTGAGACATGGTAGTCTCAAATAAAGTTAATTATTTAGTGGTGAGATTCAAGGAAAGATTGACGGTATCTACGTCTACCCCCTAATGTTTCCGTGTGTGTTGTTGGACATAGTCAATAAAACATAATATATATAAAGAATAGAGAGAGAGAGAGAGAGAGAGAGAAGGTACAAACTAACTGTATTCTAGTTATAATGTATATTATTATCTCTTTCTATTGCATGGGAATCTTCACAACATTCTCCACTATCAATTATTGACTGACGATTATTATTGACTGTTCGATACAAGGAGAGAGAGAATTGTGATGACCACAAGTGCCAAAGTCTCTCTCTCCTCCTCACCAACCACACGAACACAAAACTAGAGTGAGACCAAACACGAAACACTATTACAATTACAATTCAATATTTTTATATTAACTTACAAAGTTTTTAATTTAAAAAAGTCCGTTAAGTGTTTTTTTATACCTCTCATCATGTTAACACTAACAACTCTGTTTTATTTATACGTGTACAAAACTAATAGGAATTTTCCAGAATAAACGCTCCTGACCTGTCAAGTGCAATAATTATACAATTCTAATATAGCTAATAAAAATAAATATTATTCACACATTTTGATGGACCTCTCATCCACCACAATTCTGCATTATCTTTTTGTTTTTTATTTTATATAGCCTGTCTCTTTATTAGTTTTGTAGTGTTGTGTGTGTGTGACGAACTAGTCATGGATGAACAAACAGGATAAATTGAAATTTGATTTTTATTTATTTTTGTGACGATAATAACCTGGGACAGTAAAAAAAAGTTTTTTTTGGGTCCATTGTTTAAAGAATGAGAGAGAGAACGGTTCTTATTGTGAAGTGTGACGCTTTTCTGTCTCCAAAATGAACAGTGTGAGTGTCTATTCCCTCGACTGTGATTAATATTTAACAAAAGACAAATATATGAATAATATTATTATTGTGCAAGAGTGTAGTCACATTGAGTCAATTCATACAGTTCTCGTATTGTTAAACCTTCACAAGTCCTCAATTTTTGTTTTACCTTCAAACTATTTTTGTCCACATTTGGGTGTACAAAATACACGACGACAAAAAAAAAGTTGCCAAAAAAATGGAATCTTTTGTGACTCTTTAAGAGTGGTGTGCTATTGATTACAAAAAAAAATCACGAATTTAGAATTTGTGATTAAAATTCAAAGATTAAATTCTACAACTGCCAAAATATGTGATCCATAATACTCGAGAATTGTTTCTTTGTGACTAATGACGGACTCATGAATCATCGTCATATGCTGTCATTGTAAATTAAAGGTACTAACACCTATTTACTGCAAACAACGTTGTAGTGTGGACAAAGTCATCACAGAGTCTCATTACTTTGTCTCATCTTTTACTCTAGTTTTATTATTGTTTTTGTGCAGTGATACCACACAAAAAAATCGGATAATGGAATCCAAATTGTCTTCAGTTACTACCAAATTTGGTGGAAACAGGTAAATTAACATATTTAAAAAAAACAATTTAGTAAAATATTTGCAAAGGTCATTTAGACAATCTAAATAGAAAAACAAATATTTTTTTTTTGCATTTACTGTTGAGAGAGAGAGAACTGAATAATTCAGTTTTCATTAAGAAATGTGAGGAATTATGATAAGAGAGTCTAATTTAATTCTCAGCTTGTTCCAGTGACTAACCTTGTCATATAAAATAATGTTGATTGTGCAATTTAAAATTAATTTGTATTTTTTATTTTTCTTCTCCAACTCTGTATCATATTTAATTCCCATTTTGTTATCATTAGTGTGTGTGTGTGTGTGCAATGGTAAATACAGAAAGAAGTTCTCTCTCAAGTTTACAAAAGAGCTCGTACAAACATTCCCATAGGAGGTCATATAAAAGTATCTAATGAATATTTAATATAGTTAGAAAAAGATAGCTCTCCTACACTACTCAACATCCAACTTAATTGTTCATCCTAAAAACCTTTTGGAGGAATGAGAAAATCAACTCTACAGTACAATTAACAATAATGAATTCATGGACAGGCATCCTCTTCATTCATATTGAAGTATAACAAAATAATATAAACTTATTTTAGTTATTTTTCAGTTTAGTATGTACTTTAATTTTCACCAATTTTCTACTACTAAATACTACGAATTGTATTCTAATTCTATGATGAGGCTGTTTTTAGAATGTACTCAACTTTTTTCATACCCAACAAGTATGTTAAAAAAACCAAATATATTATGACATTGGCAATTGCCTTGTTAGCTAGTCCCACTTAATTGTATTGAACATGTAGTTGACTTAAAATTATTCATAATCATTATATATAATTCCTAATGATAAATAATCAGCATAAAAATGCGTTCACCTTCCTTTCTCCCCCTCCTCCTCTTCTTCTCATTCTAGTCCTGCCGTGTCTACGGATACATTAATTTTTAATGGTATCCCCACTTTGAGTTGGAAAAATCTTGGCTTTGGCATTTTTTAAAGCCACAATCGACTCTTAATATACTTGTATTTTTTTTCAACTACCGTACTACCATCCCCATCATCATCATAATTAAATATTACTATGATCAGTATAATAGCAAGGTGTGGCTCCAACTCAATTTCAGTTCATCATCATCTTCCTTGTGCTCTCATATAATATATATATATATTGATTCTCATGCTAAATAAATACAATTATAAATATATACTCAAATATTTTATTTCTTTTTGTAATCATCAAGATTTTTTTTAACTGCTTTTTTATAAATTCAAATTGGTGTCAATCTTATTTATATATTATAACAAATTGACCAAAAACTGAAAAGAAAGCTTTTAATTTGTTTATAAACAAAATTTTGTGCTACAATACAACATAACAAAAAAGAGATGATGGGAAAATGTCAGAGGAGAAAGTTCAGTTTTTGTATGGGGGAATTAACATAAAAGATTCCGACAAAAGGATTTGTCAATTCAATTTTGACAATTGATGGCTTAATATCGAGATTTGTACTTATGGTGCTTTTTTTTTATTGTGCCAGTGATGGAGTGTCATCAGTGTCATCTCTTTTTATATTAAAAAGTACAAAAAAAGGAAAAAGATTTGATCATTAAGTTTAAGGTTTCCCCATTAGAACAAAGAATTTTGATTCAACTGGAAAAATTAATTGACTTAAACTTAAATAATGGCGTCCAAAAAATGTTCCAAATTTCGAGCAACAGTGGCTGTGGGACCAATTGGGATTGGAAGGTTTCATAAATTATTTGTTGATTTTGAAAATAAATTTTTACATTTATAATCAGTGTCTTGAATATATGATTTTGTGTGTGTTTGTACCATGGTACAATGTACATGCATAAATGATATTCGCTTAATGAGATGTTGTCTATGGAAAAGAGGCTGAGACTAATATTTCATGGAGATGAGGATGCGATGTAAAAAAAAGGAAGAAAAAAACAGACACCTCTCACTGTATTTCAAGTTAAAACTTTTAACTGACGCCTACAAGTTATAATACATTAGTAGGAAATGTACATATGTATTGCCACTAAGATTTTGTCATGAAAAAAGAACGTGTTTGTATTTAAAACTTTCCATCATGAGGGTCTCATGATGAGACTAAAAGAGATGAATATCTTATTTTTATGACTTTCCATACAAAATTCTCTCTCTAATACACATACATGAGTCAGGAACAGAGTTGCATAATACACCTGTCAATATTTTATAATTTTTTAACGTAAATATACACCAGATCAATAAATTTAAATGAAGTGATTCAAGCGTGACACACAGATGAAATGGTATTTATTTCGTGCAGTGAAATTGTGTCAAAGCATGCTTTTGGTTCTCTGGAGTAGAAAGCATGATAAAAAAATATGATAAGGATTTTCATTCATTGAAATGGCCAGCATCTGTCATTTTATGTAACTTGTACTTGTACTTACGCACAGACAAATATGGAGACAGGGAGATTGAGATTAAGAAATTAATGTAAAAGTACTTGAGAATATGCAAATGTAGATAAAATTGGGGAAAATGATTTGATTGCATATTTTCATCTGATGTAGATTAATTATTGGACTTGAGAAAAGGGAGAGAATTTAATTTAAAAGAAAGATGTAAACAAATGAAGGGACTTTGTTGAGGGTTCAAATTGAGATTTGGCTAGGGATGGGAGTAGCATGAGAGAAGATTGAGGATGGGATAAATATCATTGACTAGAAAGGAAAATTCAAAAGGCCTATACTTGTTATAGTCGGGAGAGTATGTTTGTATACTTATAGACTATAATTTTTTCCTGTAAAGTGAATTCGTGAGTAATCTTCTTTTTTTTTGGTGGTTCAAATAGAAAAGTCAGCCCTGGCCTATCAGCAGTGGGCAGCCCCGGAAACTTCAGAAGGAAATCGTCAACAACAATCCCATCTGAATTCCAATTTCGTGAATCTACTAGCCGTCGTTCTAGTCTCTCTCAAGTGTTGGGTCAGGTCTTACTTTTGGGCCAAAATAACAAAATGGCGACAGAGAACGTACCCTCTTGGCCAAATTCTAAGGAAGACTATGAACTCCGGGAAGTCATCGGGGTGGGTGCTACGGCTGTTGTCCATGCAGCAGTTTGCCTTACTAATAACGAAAAATGTGCCATTAAAAGAATCAATCTAGAGAAATGGAATACTTCAATGGAAGAGCTCTTGAAAGAGATTCATGCCATGTCATCATGTAATCATGAGAACGTTGTCAATTACTACACATCATTCGTTGTCAAAGAAGAATTATGGCTTGTCCTTCGTCTCCTTGAGGGTGGGTCCTTACTGGATATTATCAAACATCGGATGAAGTCCACTGACTGTAAAAATGGAGTTTTTGATGAGGCTACCATTGCCACTGTACTAAAGGAAGTTCTCAAAGGACTTGAGTATTTCCATTCAAATGGACAAATTCATAGGTCAGTTCTGTTTTACTTTTTCTTTTTTTTTATGTGTACAAACATAAATTAACAAGATTATAATATTGTCATTACAAATTATACCGTTATTCACCATGTACATGAAGTTTAAAAAAATCTTTCATTTTTCATTGTGATTCATATGATTTATTATTTCTTTAGGGACATTAAAGCTGGAAATATATTATTGGGTGAAGATGGAACGGTGCAGGTGAGTTTTGTTTGTTATCATCTTTTCTATTTTACATACATGTATGTACGTACAGTGTGTGTACATTTTTATTTTGATGAAATGTATTTTAAATTTTTGTGTTGATTCTTTGACAATATCATAGTGTGCGGATTTTGGTGTCTCTGCCTGGTTAGCAACTGGAGGGGATTTAAGTCGACAGGTATAAAGCTTTATTAGCGTTGTACAAACATGTTACACTTTAACGTCATTATTAGAGTACAAACAATTGAAGGTCATGTATTATGCTTTTATTTACTAGTCTGAAGGGTAATTCATTATACCTTTTAAACAAATAGTTTGTTTTTTATATGCTTACAGAAAGTTCGCCATACGTTCGTCGGAACCCCTTGTTGGATGGTAAATCATCATCATTTTTCATTTAACAAAAGTAAAAGTTTATACCTATAACTCTTTTAAAATGTATATTTTCATGCACAGGCACCTGAAGTGATGGAACAAGATCATGGCTATGATTTCAAAGCTGACATTTGGTCCTTTGGCATGTGAGAAGAGTTTATTTTATTTATTTAACATGTATACATGAAATGGAATGAACAAAATTAAACTCACAATAATTTCTTTTTCTGTTTAAAATGAACAGCACTGCAATAGAGATGGTGACAGGAACAGCTCCATATCACAAGTATCCTCCAATGAAAGTTCTCATGTTGACCCTGCAGAATGATCCACCAAGTATAGAGACAGGGGGAGATGATAAAGACCAGTTTAAGAATTATGGAAAAACCATTCGAAAAATGATATCGGACTGCCTTCAAAAAGACCCAGCAAAGCGTCCAACAGCAAATGAGCTTTTAAAACATCCTTTTTTTAGAAAAGCAAAGGATAAAAAGTACCTCCAGTCAACTCTCCTTGGACCTAGTCTTGAAAATCGTGTAAAAGTCAGGGGTGATAAACGAGGGCCAGGAACGAGTGGGAAATTACATCGAAGTGCTAGTGGAGGATGGGTCTGGTCTAGTGATGATGATGATGATGAACAAAGTGATGATGGAGGGACAGGTAATGGATCTGTTGAGGTGACACAACCTCCAAATACTACCACATCCCCCACAAGTTCTTCCCCGGAGAAGGGTGGAAGTGTTAGTAGTAGTAGTGGGGATGGCAGTACTCAAAATCCTCCTACAAATGTGGATAACATTGTTGATACTAATACCACCGCAAGTACCCCAGTAGTAGATCCTTCAACAGCACAAACGGTGACTACTCCTATTGTAGATCCTACAACACCATCCTCATCAACAATAATAGGAGCAACAACAACTCCTGCTCTTCCCATCCCTACCACAACAACAGAATCCTCTACAAGCCTTTCAAATGATCGACCAATCAATCTTGTGCTTAGAATGAGGAATTCAAAAAGAGAATTAAATGACATTCGATTTGAGTATGTACCATGTAAAGGTAAGTTCTTACTATTATTCTATTTAGTAACTTATTTAAAGGTAAACTACGTGTAAGTTGTAATACATAAATTCAAAATTTTTATTTTTTTTTACTTGTAAAGACACTGCTGACGGTATTGCTTCGGAACTTGTCGGGGCTGGTGAGTCAAATATTTTAAAACTTTGTTGAAAATTAAATTCGTTATTACGGATTATTAAAATTTCATGTAACCATATTACAAGCAAGAAAGGCTTGGCTGTCATTAAGTATAATGTAAGTACAATTTATCATGTTTTTTTCTAGGCCTTGTCGAGGGCAAAGACATTCTGTCCATTGCAGCTAATCTGAGTAAATTGATTGATACCCGGGAGACTGTCAAGACTATTACTTTTCCACTGGTAAACTATACATATAAACTATACCCTACATTTTTACATGCAACAATTAAAAATGTGTTTTTAAAAATTGCCCTAGTCAATAGTAGGAAAAAGATATGCGTCAAAGTAATATTTCATTGTATTTTTTAAATGTTCTTATAGAGTTCGAATCTCCAATTAAATGAAGTCCCAGATGACAAGACATTAGTCGGATTCGCGAACATTCAAATTTGCGACTAAAACCATATTATTTAAGAAGAAAAAAACCCTCGTGAATCGTCTATCGTAAAAAAATACATTCGTAATGTCTCGTTAAAAGTTATGTATGCAATGAAACTGCAAAATGCCTGCTGAAAAAATAATAAATCATAACAAAAAAAATATACATTTTCAGTTCAACCTCAAATACTAAAAAATACATATATCTATATGAAATACAAAAATTCACAACGGTCATCCAGTAATATTAATGAAAAAAATACAATACATAATAATAATAATTGAATAAATTTAGAGTTTTATTCAAAAATTTTCTTTCTTTTTTTCCCCTTCTGTTATCATTTTTGTCATATTATTATTGCTGTTCTTGTTTTTTTTCTCCTTTTCTCTTGTTACATTATGGACATGTAATAATAATTCACTCAATGATACTGATAATAATAACAATAATAACAATAATATTATTAATATTAATAATTAAACGTAACGTAATAGAATCATCAATTTTCAATTTAGTAACAATTTACAATTATCATTTAATGACCTATGATCTTTAAGCTTTATTATTATTACGTTGTATTTTCTTCTTCAAATGGCTCTTGAAAGATAAAATATCCCCTTCCCATTTGGTTACTTTCTGGTGCTCGCACACCCAAATTTCCTCTGCAACCTACAACAATAAAACAACCAACAAATCCATTAAAAATAATAATAATATGACAACATTCAATTTCAAACAACTATCATCCATGATGTCATTCCCATACTCAAAACCTAACAACATTATACTATTTATTTATAATAATTTCTTTTTGCTGCACATACAATTACTATTTGCTCATAAATTATTCATCAACTTGAAGAAAAAAACTGTTATACTTTTACTGTACTATATATCCTGTACGACAATAACTAATAAAATTTATCGTTATTGCTAACTCAGCTCAACATGAGTCAACTTTCCTTCCATAAAATAAGAATTACATACTCAATTCATGTGTAATTTGTTATAGGTAAGTCATAAATAAATTTTATTTACCTGAGATATCAGTCGGAAATCGTGAGAAACTAATACCACACCGCCTTCAAAATCTGAGATGGCTTCTGCGAGCGAGTCTATCGTTTCAATATCCAAATGATTCGTCGGTTCTATAGATAATGTCCAAAAAATTAAAAAATAATTCAAGGTTAAAAATTTACAACAAAGAGTTTTCAATTTAATAAAATGAAAAAAATATATAAACAGCTATACTCGACTTACCGTCCAGGAAGAGCATATGTGGGGCTTGCCAAGCTAACCACGCAAATACCACACGGCATCTTTGACCGTCAGATAATTGACGAATCGGCGAGACTTGTTGTTTTCCAGTCAGCCCATATCGTCCAATGATTTTTCTCATTTCTTCTCTTTCTTTGACGTCTGGAAAACACTTCCTGTAAAACAATACAGGATGAAAACATATGAAAATAATGAACCTTGTTCACATCTACAGTCTACAGATCTCGTAGTCTCAAAAAATGTTTGATTCTGCATAATAATTGATCTACTTACATCATGTACTCTAAAGGTGTCAAATCTAAATCCAACAACTCGTGTAAATGTTGATGATACCGCCCAATACGCAAGTGGGAATTTTTTCTGATCATTCCTATAAACAAAAAAAAAGGAACAATATAGACAAAGTTTAATCAACGAGTCATTTTTCAATTAAATTGTTTTGTATTTAAATAAAACTTTCAATTTATTTTCTTACCATTAGTTGGAACTAATTCACCGTATAGTAGTTTTAGTAGTGTAGATTTTCCAGCTAAAACGACATTATAATTTTAAATTATTATAAAATCATTTTTAATCGAAAATAAAAATTGAAGATTTAAAATTCCGTTTTATTTTGTACTTTACCTCCATTTGGTCCAACGAGTGCAAGACGTGTGTCCAAGTCCATTCCAAACTCAAGATTCTTGTAAATCAGTGGAGTTTTGTCATTGTAACGAAATGAAACATTCTATAAAGAATGAAATGGAATTTTTAATTTTTTAATCAAGTTCAACATTGAAAATCACGGTGCAAGAGTAGTGAGAAGGAAACTCTCAATTACCTGGACCATGATGACGGGAGGTGGAATCGTACCACATGATGGAAAATAAAAAGTCACTGTCTTGTCAGTTGTCACTCGATCCGTCAATCCACCAGCAACCATCTTGGCCAATGTCTTCTCCTTACTCTGTGCTTGTCTGGCTAATTTGGCTGAACCGTGACCAAAACGGGCAATGTAATTTTTCACTGAAAAGATTTAATTTTTTAAATTTAATAACTCATGTCTAGTATTTTAAGTACACAAAAAAAATTACTATCATGTAGTTAAATGTAGTATGTTTATTACTGTGAGCTATTTGATCTTGTTCCCACTGGTATTGCTTGGATTGGTTCTCTAAAAGTTCCATCCGTGTTTGCACAAATTGATCGTAATTTCCCTACAAGAAAACAAATAAATATTTACACTACAACTCGTACACAATTTAACTAGGGCATTACACAAAATCTGAGTGACTTACAGTATAAGTTTTTAGTTTCATTTTGTCCAAATGTATAATGTTCGTACATACACCATTCATGAAATCCTAGAAATACACAAAAGTAAACATTGGACATATTACAACATTTTATTACGCAACGAATGTTTCATCAATCTCTTTACACAACAAGAAAAATAAATTTACCTGTGAATGGCTAATTATCACCAGTATTCGTTTGTAAGTTTTCAATTCTTCTTCCAACCAGACACAGGCGTCAAGATCGAGATGGTTAGTCGGTTCTTCATTATTTTGAAGGTTACAAGTATCAAGTCAAAAAATTGAACAACAAAAATAAAATTCCAAGATTAAAAAACAAATCAAAATCTTGATAAAAAATCACCAAAACTACACAAATCATAATTTTTAAAGACTTACCGTCTAATAACAGCAAATGCGGCCGAACATACAATGCCCGGGCGAGAGCTATTCTCATTCTAATGAGAGGAAAAATACAAAATATATTTTTCAACATGACCTATTTTAGTTTAACTAAACCCCCTTCTATGATGATAGTTTATATGTTGAATTTTATTTACCTCCATCCTCCGCTGAAATCCTTACACATTTTAGTCTGCATTTTTCCATCAAATCCAAGACCACTCAAGATGTAAGCTGCACGTGCCTCGGCTGTATCCGCAGAGATATCTTCAAGACGTTCATAAACATCCAAAAGTTGTTCTTGGCTGTCGTCGTCTTCCATGTGAGCCAATTGTTCCACCAGGGCTTCCAATCGATTACGTTCTTCATCTACTTCCATGACACACTCCAGAGCGGTCAAATCACTGGCTGGTATTTCACGGGTTAGATGATAAATATCTATATGTTGAGAGATTGAAACTTCACGATGTCCCAATACAGCCAACAATGTAGATTTACCTGTAAAAAAGGTCGACATGAATGAATTACAATGAAGGATATTTCACACGAACAAGTAAATGTGTTTAACATGCACGAGAAACAAAATTTGGAAGGAGAAGAAGGACCCAGAAAATGACTTACCACTTCCATTTAATCCAATTAGACCATACCGTCGTCCACAATTCAATTCTAATCTGGTGTCCTGAATCAATTCAGCTCCATAAAAGTTTACGGAAAAATTATCAATTTTAATATCACGGGATCTATCATGAAGCATGGATACCCCAGTACATGATCTCGCTTCAGCACTCACACGAGCTTCCTCCTCTAGTTTCTTGCAGAGGATTTCTGTAAATTAACAATATGAAAAAATAATTTAGTCAAAAATATTTCGATATTCAACTTTTACAATTTAAACTACACTAAAAAAAAGTCAAAATTTCCTTGCTTACAAAACCAGGTAATATTTAATAAAAACAAAATTTATTTCTACCTTCAGTAGTGAGAGTTGCAGTCCCATTAGTTACTTTGGTGGTAGACACAACAGTTTCTGGTCCATCTCCATGATCATCTCCATTAGTTTCATTAGCGGTACCTTTCCCTTTGGGTTTAGTTGTATCTATATAGTTTCAATAGACAAATTTTATTTAGTACATTAAAAAAAGCATTGACATTAGTTTATGTCGCTAGTCACATCACTTTAATTGACGTACATTAACTCATTATTAACCGAACTCATTATTAATTATCACAAGTCTTGCATTCATTGTTACAAATTGCATAATAATCACAATGTTTCAAAAAATTCCAACAATCATTTCAACAGCTGTAGGGAATTTTTTTTAAATAGGAGACCGTATGTAAGTCAAGCTATTATCACGTCATTTCAAATGACTCATTTTGTGGTTTTATTAACTAAATGAATGGATTGGACTTGTAATTATTTACTACTTTGACTACAATTAAATATTTTGATCCTTTTGATGACTAATAATCGTACTTTAATTACTCGGTAATTACTTGGTAGTAGTGTGGAATTATAGAATAAATCAAAATATAAAAGAAAATTAAATTCTAACCTTTTTTCTTTTGTTTCTTGGCTGCATCACGTTGTTTCTTTGCGTCCGAAGGCATTGTATGAAGTTTATTTAATTTATTTTACGAAATTGATATGAATAAAAATTATTTTAACCGTCCGCAAAAGAGTTAATACACGAGAGGTCTAACTCAGTTCCGTCCGCAAGAGAAAGAGAGAAAAATGCAGCGCGATCCAATTCAAACCTACCGCCCCGCTACCCATTTTTTTCCTTGACTTCTCTCTTTGTTTGCCAGTGCCCGATGTGCGCCTTCCATGCCATTCGAGAATATCACCAACTTTAAATTAATTTTTCAATCGTAGAATTTCAATGAAAAACTGATGAAATGGGAAGTAATTTGAAGAGCGTCATTAAAATATTTATTTTTAAAAATAAATTGATAAAACAGACACAAAAAATATTATAATTAAAAATATGCAACAAAATAAAATGTTAATTAGTTGTGGTTGTTTCGTTAGTGCCTTTCAACTTTTGTCTCTTCCATTGTTTCAAGTAATCTGTGTCTTTTGTCTCATTATTTTGTATAACATTTTGCTCGTACTTTTCCTGAGCTCTCGTTTGTCTTTCCTCTTCAAAAGTAACTTCATTTTGAACCAAATATCTGTACTGAAAAAATAGGATACAGGCGACAATCAAGTAGAGCACGCCAGATAAAAGTGCGAGTAATGCCGAGAGTAACTTTTTCTACAAATAAAAAGAAGAGGTGAAAACTACTTTCTTTTGCTTTCTTTTAAAAAGTTTTGTTTTAATAATTACCCAATAGTCTTGACAAACAAAGAGATTCTCTCGAGTTTTTTCCAACTGTCTATGTTTAATTTCTTGATGATATAATGTCGGGGAACGTTGACAAGATGCGATCATTACGGCTCCTTCATCTCCACTATTTGCCAAATCTTCATATTGTAGGTATGACGCGTCAGTTGCGAGTACTGATGATATTTCCATGCCTTTAATAGATTTTTTTAAAATTTATGAAGTTTTGTTAATTTTATTTGTAATTATTATAAGTAGATATAATTAAGGCGATTACTCGAGCTGACAATGCACACAAGACATTGAAACAAGTAGATGACTGCAAGCTATACAAATAAATTTTATTATTATAAAATATTTTAATTATAAAAAGTGCTTCTTACTTTGACAATTCTCTTGCGAAATTTAATTCGAAGTTTACCTATAAAATTGTAATAATAAATTCATTCACATTGATAATTAAAAATATTAAGTAGTATTTAAATCAAAGATATGAGTTCTTACAACTAAATGGTAGAATATAGATGACAAGAGTGATGATGACGAGTATAATTATACATGACATGTACACAATTTCTTCCAATTTGCTAATTCTTCCGAGATTGTCCGACATTCTTTTGTCTGTCTTGAATCTCTTGCACCATGTTAGATACGGTGTAGGTTGAATTTTATTATCCAATTGCATGCATGCTCTTATACCATGAAAATATTTATTTTTGGCAAGAACCATAGCCCATTTTATATCATCAAATCTAGTCCACAAGTACAACACTGTAGCCACATCCAAGCTAATCTAGTTCAAAAGGCATTCAAAAGGTCATCTACTCTACTTTCTATGTACATCATGGACTTACCATTCCGAGGAGGCTTAAGACGATACAATAAAGAAAGGCCGTTGCAACGTAGATGCACATGTTGAAAATATTATTCAACTGCACTGACTCCTACATTGTTAAAGTTATGTCAGCGCTCTGTAGACATTCAAATGTTAATTTCATCCTGGTAACTACAAAATGCATGTGTTTAGTAAATTGCATCTACAGACTGGCATTTCTTTGAGGCTTTGGAAGCAAAGTATGTGTAGGGTCGTTGCGTTTGCGAGTTGTCTGTCGTCCTTACAAGAAGAGGAATTTTGTGTCAAAACAAATGCTTCCTCAGCGTGTCCATGGAAATCCATTCAAATAGAATCTTGGCTGAGGCCACTAACTTGTGAACCGGGTTTCATGCACTTTATTGTTGTGAGTTATGCAAGTCAACAAATCTTATCATGTGGCATTGCACCCAACTATGCCATAAGATTTAACTGGGGGTTGTATAATGAAACAAAAGAAAAGTTAGCGATCCGAGTCCATCATTTATTCTACATTCATCCAGGCTTAGCGACCACGGGGTCGCTAACGTTGGTCATCATATACGACCATAGTTATGCATATAGTTAGGGGCATAAAAGTTAAAACCCGGCTGGTTGCAAACTATTGCAAATTTGCAATGTTGCAATTCAGTGCAATATATTCAGTGACGCTCATTTTGGGGGTTAGCAACCATGGGGTGGCTAACTTTGGTCACAATCAATGACGTTGGTCATCAGTGCCAGAAGTTGCTAACTTGATATAGTCATATTATAGTTATATAGTTAGGGGCAAAAAAGATGGTCGCTAACTAAAGTAGTATAGTTATGTAGTTAGGGGTAAAACCGAGATATGGTCATGCTGCTAACTGTTTTGTCCCAAAGAGATTTTTTTTCATTGTGAATTCATTGTAAATTCTCTGACAAATTAAATGTAACAATTATTTAAATTATTTTAAGAATGAATGATTTCAAGAGGAAAAAATACAGTTCATAGGATGTCTTCAGAATTATTGACCATGATGAAATCCTATAACATTTGTGCTAAACAAGAAGAAGGCAAGAATTTACTCCCACCTTTTACTGGTACTGGTACTTTCTCTTTCCCTTCATGCATGTTAAAACCATCATTAATTAATACAGTTGAACTTAACTCTAAATGCAAAAGATGCCAATCAGTCTGCTTGTATTTTATCAAAGCTCTTTTTTTTATTTTTGAAAATAATTCATTCTTACAACTAATATTATGTCAAGACGAACATCAGAAATGCAAAGAATGAATAGGCAGGGAAATACACAAGTTTGTCATATCATATCATAGGACAGCCTTGATAAATAATAATTCAAGTATTCAATAAATATATTTATATATACTATCGTTATTTTTTTTATTACTTAATTGCTATCAAAGTAAAAGCCAAATAATGGAGCAAAAAGTTTACATACAATATGAATTGTAAAAGAGTTACAATATTTGTCAAGTTTGACTCATATAATAATATATATTTCAAATTTAAAAGACTTGAATACGATGATTTTCCCGATCACAAACAAGAACATTGCCATTCGAATTCACTGCAATACCCTCCATACCTATTTAACAACAAAAAAAAATGCATGAATTTCTCACTCTAGTCTCTATTCTCAAATCTAGTCTTTCATTTGATTCAGAGACTGCAAATTTTTCAGTGAAAAGAAAGCAACACAATTTCCAAGAAATTCACCTTTGAACTCTCCATCGGAGCTACCCCAACAACCAAATGATCTTATGTGGACACCATCAGGACTGAAACTAGAGATTGAAAGACATGTTTGAATTACAGGTGAAAAATATGTAC
This sequence comes from Arrhopalites spinosus, assembly GCA_034700945.1. Classification (NCBI taxonomy): domain Eukaryota; kingdom Metazoa; phylum Arthropoda; class Collembola; order Symphypleona; family Arrhopalitidae; genus Arrhopalites; species Arrhopalites spinosus. The sequence goes on along the minus strand of JAQIVZ010000636.1, from coordinate 23,839 downwards.
ACTAATGACTACATTTAACTGTCAATGTCCTTACATTTGAATACGATTGTTCCCCGAATCTCCCACGAAAATATAACCTTGTTCGTCTACGGCCACGCCCCTATAAAAATTAAAGAGAACAAAAAAAGTCCATTAAATCATGAGTGCTCTTCTGACGGAGGGGATTTGACGTTGTTGACTGTTTTCTTTTTTTCCCTTTGCTTTCTTTTTTCTCCAAGATTAATTTATTTTAATCTTGCAGTAAAAAATTCTTTTTTTTGTCTATTCGGAGAAAAAAGCAGCTAAGGCTAAAAAGCTTCAATTTCTTTATACAGCGTCATAAATAAATTATTGTCTCTCTCCTTTCTAAATTGTCAGTTACATTTTTTGTCGGAGAAAATTCTACTATTGCGAGAGAGAGAGAGAGAGAGACAAAATTTATTTATGACTGGCCATGTACAGTTTTTTGATATGATTTTTTTTGTGTTTACCTCGGTAATTTAAAACAACCCGAATCAATCCCCTCCGAGCCAATGGACCCCAAGATTTTTCCATTGACATCAAAAATGAAAACTCGGTGATGACCCGTGTCAGACACAACCACTTTATTAGTACAAGTAACGGCAATGTAATGGGGATGCTCTAACTCGCCCACTCCAAACTTGCCAACAAACGTGCCGTCAGATTGAAATACTTGTACCCGATGATTCTCTTTATCACACACATAGATGAAACCTAATGCATCTACATTGGAGAAACAAAATAGCCAAATCTCAATCACTTTTTTCCTTGCGCCACTTTTGCATTTTTTTAAAAAATACAAAAAGTGAAAGACCAGTAACTTTCAATTTTCTTCTTTGTAAGTATATCATCATATACTGTATATGCAACTCAATTATTGACTTTTTATGTTTAAGTCATACAAAAGACAGAATCCCAACTCCCATATAACCATGCAAATACTAAGAAGACTGGAGAGAAAGTTCCTTTCTACTTTCACTTTTTGAAAATAGCGTGTTCTTCTTTTGAGGAGACACTGTGAGAGACTTTTACCAGTGGTCACTCCCCAGGGATAGTTAAATTTCCCATCTGCGCTGCCCTGGCACCCAAAGCTTCTTAAAAATCTTCCGCTGGGGTCAAAAACTTGAATTCGGTGATTGTAGCGATCAGAGACAATAAATTGTCCGATTCGATTTACAGCAACTCCAGCGAGGCCTTTGATACATTAATTATCATTTAGATGACTATTCCACGCACACACATAGAAAATGGAAATACTTGTCGAGTCATAATCGATTTTGTCAAGGGTCATTTTATATAGGCTACCTAATTAATAGTTCTATTAATATCATTAAAGAACTCCCTTTCCATAAAATGAGTGTCTCCGGTTTCATTGAAAAGTTGATAAAAGTTCATTTGGTCAATGAAATGAACAATGAAAGTGGTTTGGATAAGATCGGGTCACTGGTGACCTCACAGGAGGTCAAATAGTGCTCAAAAGGGACCAACCTACTCAGTTGATGGACTCAGAAAATACTCGGCCGATTTCAACGGGAAAAAAATTGAAATGTTCCTCATCGGTCATTACAGGTAGGGCATCAACTATCTGGCCGATATCTATAAGCGGTTGACCTCCAGAGGTCATCAAAGATTCACAATTCACCTAATTTTGTACCTATATGTTCTTTATGACGGTGTTGTTTTCTGTCGGTAGACATTTATGAAACTTGGTAGGATGACAGATGTTAACCTTCTGAACATGTCCCTCTATCACAAAAAGTTGGTGACCTCTACTTTGACCTCAAAGGGTCATTTTGCCAAATGGCTTCTCCTTGTGACCCCGGTTGGTCTAAAAATCGAAAAAAAATCAGAGGGGCCTTTAAAATGACGCTGAACAATATTGCCTTTTATACTGTATCAAGAAACTAAACCGTTTGACCTGCAGAGATCAGGGAAGTGTCTAAGGTCACTTTGGCCCCGTTTAGAGGTCATGAATGTCATTTTTTTGATTATTTTTTGATTTTTGACAAGTATTTTCTGAGTCCATCAACTGAGTAGGTTGGTCCCTTTTGGACACTTAATGAGATAGTAATTGTATAGGGACTATTGAGGTTCATAACTCTTTGTCTATACATGAAATTAAACTACACCCTATCAAAATGTATAGATAAAATTTTGATTTTAAAGTCCTTTTTTGTAAAAAAAAAAGTCTTGGTTTCCAGCAAATTGTCTATTTTTGCAATAAAAGGGAACGGTCGTAAACAAATTACGATGAAATTCCTATTTCATTGAAATGTATTCTATTACATTTTTCTATTAAAGTCAAAAATGGTCAAGGGTCAAGTCAAAATGTTAAAAAATGTAATTACAGTCAAACTCGGAATCCCCTGCTCACAAGGTTTGGTTTAGCCCCTTACTCGCCGGACTAGATTGCGGTCGAACCAGCACTGTCGAGGAGGTCTCCGACTTCCGAGAGGAAGCACACGACACTTTGTCTGCTTTGTCAAAAAAACTTTTCCCCATTTTCGGATTTTTTCATGATAAAGACTTTGAAATTGTCCCGATAAAAAATCAAACTTCAAGAAAGTTTTAAAAAAAATTAATTGGAAAGTAAATTAAATTAACTTTCCAACACTTGAAAATTTTCTTTCTTTCTCTCAGCTGTCCATTTGATTTTTAAAATCATGAAAGCGATTGAAAATGGCGAAAAAAAACATAATTTTTAACAAAACAGAATCATTTCATGTCACCCAGAGACCAACTCCACAGAAATTCTAGTCCAGTTATCGAGTAAGGGGTTTTTTTGCCTTGGCCATATTGTCCAAACTCCTTGACGAAATTTCCTTGTTGATCAAAGACTTGAATACGATGATTGCTAGAATCGGCGACGACGACACTTTGATCCGGTCCACATGCAATTCCTCTTGGCCAAGTAAAATATCCGGGATCACTTCCACGTGAACCAAATTTAAAGAGTAGTCTCTTTTTTCCACTGTACTGACTTGCAGTTAAATTAAGTTTTTGTGGTGAACTTGATTTTCTAATTGGATTATTGAGTCCACCATACACTCCACTCCCACTTGTTGCCGTGTCATTTGAAAGGCCTGTTGTACTGTTTCCACCTTGATTTGATGAGGATGAGTCTGGAGTGTCTTTACTGATAGTGTTGGTCTTGCCATACTTAGATTTAAGATAGCGTGCCCATGAACTGAGACTTGTTTGGGTGTCATCCTCTGCTTTATTCCCTTCAATTTCACCCGGAGCCAGTTCATGACTGGATTTTGACCTACTTAAAATTTTGGCTTTGCTCTCGCGCGATTTTTCCCTACTACTACTCTTTCGTTGATCTTGTGAAGAGCTGCTAGTGTCTAGGATGTGATATATAGAGACCAAATATGAGTTTAAATCTTTGAAACATTACTTACTTTTGGCCAGGTAAGATGAACGACCCGTGTAATATGGATTACCCGTTGGACGTGACACAATGTGATCATCTGCTGCATCCATGGAGCCTCCCATATTGTGACGAGACCGATTCAAATATTTTGACTGAAGACGAGAAGCTGAGGACTCTGGTTCATATAAGGCCGTTCCAGTCCGACTTCTAGATAATCCTCCATAGTCATACGGGGAAGAAGTAGAGGAACTTCCATATCTTGTTTAAATTAAAAAGTAAATAATATCAGTCGATTAATATTATAATAATTATAATTAATTTAATTATTAAATAAAATTATTTCCTGCATAATTAATCATCAAAAAAAATTCACCTGCTACTAGCACTGCCAGCACCGCTACCCGTAGAAGAAGTCCCATAAGTTCTTTCCGGTGGACTTTTTTGTTGTCGACTCCTATAGGCACTATAAGCAGGGCCTGGCCCTTCATCTCGACTCACTCGTCGTTCCAACATTGGGGGATCACGTGTCCTTGCTGATGGTGAGAGGGGTTCTTCCACTCGACTTGAAGAGGATCGTCCAGAACTGATTGTAGAGGATGGTGGTGGATCTTCTGTTGATGAAAGTCGTGCTGATATTCGTGCCCTGGCTGTACTTGTTGAGGATGGTGAAGATGATGGAACTTCTCTCTCCCGGGTATTAGAACTCCTTGCCATACTTGAACCAATGTCAGTCTTGTCTGCTACTTTACTAACAACTGGAGGTGCATCATCTAAATTTCAAATTGGCGAGTTTTATTTCATTTCACTTTTTATCATAAATACTACACAAATGACTAGAAAATTTTAAGAGTTAAATGCATGTGAATGAGAGCTGATGATGATCATAATGTAACAATTGTTAAACACAAGTGTAGAAACAAATTGTTAATTGACAGACAGAGAAAGAGAGAGAGAGAGTTGAAAGAAAGGACAAAATTTTCCATCACAACTGTTGGTCGGATGTGTACCAGATAATTTGAAAGTGGTGAAAGTTTCACCGTGAAACTGGTCTGTGCTTTACATAAAGTTGTACCTATCATTTTTTTTGAGTACAGATGAAATGTCACACACAACTCGATTTAGTGAATTAGTATCATCTGAGAACAAAGACACCTATCATTTTTGCTACGACTTTTCATGAAACAATTTTCAATTTGAGAATAATGACGAGCTAAATAATAAAGTGGGAAGGCAAGAAGAACTGTCGAAAGATATATATTAATTAAACTTGGAAGCCGTTCAGAAACTATTTTAAAGATCATGACTCATGCTTGATGAGCAAAGAAAATAGAGAAAGATCGAAAGCAGATTTTAGTGGTCAAACTGAGGTCATAAATTTGACTCTCTATTCAATATTAACCTACATCACTGATCACTCCTTTGTCAAACTTGAATTCGTGTGTCTAAGTATTTCCTCATGATTTTTGTTAATGTCAAAAATCTTTCTTTAAATTGTGAATGTTACTAAAATATTTAGAAAATTTCTTTCTTTTTTTGGGGATTATAAAAGACTGACATTTATGTTATAAAGTTAACTGACAGACAGTAATTTTTTTAACAAAACAAAGATTATTGTCGTAATCTGAATATGATTTTGTTGAATTACCGTCATCAGATTCTTCAGACTCTTCTGAACTCGAATCACTATCATCATCATCCTTGCTACTCACTTTTGTTTGTGAAGCTAATGGTGTGACATTTCTTCTAAATTTATTTGCTCCACCTGCTCCAGCATTACTCGAAGGAGTTGAGACAGATGACTGTACTTGTGATGAACTTGTTGGCTGCTTCTGTGTCGGTGTATTTCCTTTAAGGAATTTTTGTTTGACTTCTTCCGTTGTAAAAGCTGCACCTGTACTTTTGTGAGAGCTTGATGAAGTGGATGAAGATGAACCACTCTGTTCTGCACTACTAGAACTTTCTGACTCTGACCGAGCCTTCTCTGTGGATTGTTTACGGGGGACTGGGGCTGGAGTTGATTTTTGACTACTTTTCTCTTGACTAGATTGTCTCCAAGGATGAGCCACTGGTTGGGGTTGTTGAGACTGAGCCAATTGTTGAGCTTGTTGCAACAGTAATTGTTGTTGCATTTGTAACATTTGTTGTTGAACATGAGCTGGAACTTGTGGAACACTTGATGCTGTCGTCACTGGTTTTTTTTGTTTTGGTGAGTCCAATTCCACCATTTTTTCAAGGACACGAGTCGAGTCTAAAAGTCGGGAGATACCGGAGAGAGGACCGTTCAAGGCATCGTCAATGACAATAACACGGGCTTGAGTTCGAGCCGGAGGTTGATCACCAGTCCCACCTGTCCCACTCCCATCATTGAATCGAACACGATTATCATCGTCTTGGGGATCCAAAAGTCTTCGAGTGAATCTTGAGCGAAATTTCCTTTCATCTCCGTCATTAGTACTACCATATTTTGAGTATTTTGATCGAGTCGATGAATTTTGTTGTTCAGCCTCATCCATGTCACGATACTGTTGAACTAGTCGATGATCACTTTTGGATCTCATTATTCCTGCATTGGGTGAGAATTGGGGTTGTTGTTGGGCTGGTGGTTGATGTTGTGTGAATTGCGTGAATGCACCGGGGAATACTAAATCACCAAAATTTGTCAGTCCCACAACTATTGTGTTTGGATCTTGATTGGATGTGAATCTTATTCGACGATCCCCGGGTTCGTACTCAAAACTGTAGCAATTTATCAATTTTAAATTACATTTTTATAACAAAAGAAACAATCCATACAAACTCATAATAGTAGTAGTACATTGACTTACTTTCTTATAAATTCCATTGTCTTTAGTAATCCAAGAGGATTTTAGGGATTTGTTGAATAAAAACAACAAAATAAAAATAACTACATAAATTCAGTGATAAAATTTAATGGTGTTATTCAGAATAACTTATTCTACAGTTTTATCCGTATGTACATAGTCGTACCCGTAATAATAAGTCTTTTGTATCCATTAGTTCTTGATCATCCCATGGCATCGTTGAATTCTCAGCTATAACATATCTCTCTACGACATCACAGTTGGACATAACTACAACAAATGTGGTCAAGATTAGAGAGAATACTGAAAAATCGCGTACAATGTAATTTTACTTACTGTTTGATATCTCCGTGTCCAGATTCGTCTTGTAATTGTTGAGCCTTTGTTTGTAATAAACGAAATGTAAAGATTTTTTTTTTAAAAAAATAACTATTGTCATAATTAAACACACTTACGTGGTCAATTCTGTCGATACATAATTGTCTAGTTCAGTCCTAAGGCCGTCACCCTTATCTTTAATTGCTTTTGTGAATCGTCTACCAAAAAAAGAATCATAATTGTTTGTATCAGTGTGCATTTTATTTTACATAAAGAGGCAAGAGGCAAGAATAGTTGACAAAACATTCAAATTGACTCACCGACATAAATCGTCAACTTCTTCAAGCACATGACTAGACGTTCCTTTTAGATTACTTAGATTTTTAGACGCGGCACTCACGGCGTCTTCTACAAATATGTGAAGACACACACACACAGAAAAATTAAATAGAAAAGAATTTACGTGGGAATTAATGTACAGAATATATTTAATTACATGAGCATTACACCAGCAATATTATTTTTAGATAGTCTTACCAAGACGATGAAGTACCCGCCGAACTTGGGTAGTCAACCGGGTAATTTCTCTTTTGATTACATCGACATGAGCTTCCTTACAGTCCGGACAGACTTTTTTCTCACAGTGAGCACAAGTATTACAGTAAGCTTTTTCACTGCAAACTTGACATCTCTCCATTATTTGATTTGATGTTGGATCAGGTAATTCTCCTGTGAGGTCGATGTGCAATTCCAGAAATCTTTGGAGTGTTACATTTGTTGGGAAATGCTACAAAAATTCAATGATGATTTTTTTTAAAAAACTGCTAAATATTTCTAAGCATTCATTTTTTCAGTTTTTCATTTGAGCCTACCTGCACTCCTTGATACGGTATTCGATGCTCTGCTCTGCATTCTGGACATTTTACCTATTACAGTAAATAATGTTGCATAAATTACTAAGTTTAATTAAAGATGATAAAATTAAAAAAAGGACAATTGAATAAAAGAGAACAGTTAAATAAAAAGTGGTTAGAATAATTTATTGTATGACTTGTCATCCCAAGTAAAAGTCGTTGAGAAAGATATAGAAGCTGTTAATTCCTTTTATTTTGGGTTGTACTCATTAAATTAAGTGGGTTGGGTCAAGGAAATGTGTTAGATTTTATGACATACCAATGCTTGTACAGTGAATCACATACATGTATACACAATGTTCTAAAGCATAATAGAACAAAATATCTAAATTCAGTACAAAGATATCTCTAAACTATATCATCAATATAGTATAGATAGTACTACTAGTACTAATAGTACATGGTATCTACAAGAGAAAATTTTCAATTTTGGCAAATGTCTGCCAAATGATGCAGCCAAGTGAAAACAAGGCCAAGTAGTTTTAATAGCCAATAACTATTAAATATAACCAAAAACTTTCATTTATTTTCTCTCTCGTTGGCCTTTCAAAATCAGCCCATACTTTTACTGTCAATGAAATAATAATTTGAACAACCATCAAAATATAATAATATTATTATTTAGCTATTAATTATTTTATGAGTTACTGTTTAATAATCCACTGACTGGCAGAGATGAAAAGATAACAAACTTTTTTTAGTAAATAATTTAGAGAAAAAAATGTCTTTTTAAATGATTCTCACCTGTCGTCGAACATAATCCACCAATCCTTCCATACATGGTTCCATACAGAAAGAGTGCTGACATGGAAGAAGCTTTGGATTACGGTACCGGTCAAGGCACACGCAACATGTGAGAAGTCTAGAAATGAGAATAGACTCATCTAGAACTTGATAATTTTACAATAAAATCAAAATGAAAAAAATTAACTCACTGATCAAATTGCTCCATTATGAAACTGAGCACTTATATTTTTAAACTTAAACACAAACACTAAACAATAAGGACAATTGTAATCACTATTCAAGACGAACGCACAGCGAACAAAAAAATGATTAAATAATTTTCTTTAATAATATACAACACGGGCCACTATCAACTATTACTGTTGAGCACCAAAGGATAATTAAAATGATTATTATAGAAAGAATGGGAGGAAGAGGAAGAGGAGGAGGAGAAGAAGATGACTCTATGTATTATTTGTGGTGTTGGTGATTCACTCCCGGCTCTGCTAGAGCAAAGCCTGTGCATTTGTAATGCCAGGGAGGATGAATATAGAAAGAGAGATGAAGAGTCGAGTAAAATAGGAACAAGAAAGAAATTTTTTGTCTGTCGTTGTCTCTCCGAGTCTTGACTTGGAGTGCTGTGTAATTTGACTCGGGACGTTTGCTTCTTTACTCCGGACGACTCTCTCTCTCTCTCTGTCTAAATTTAGCAGATGTTAAATTTAGTCTCCAAAATAACTCAACTATATGGAAATAAAGTCAAGGAGATATTCAAAAACCCGAGATCGTAGCCAACAACAGTTCACGAAACGAACAAAATGATGACTCTGTACACTGTACTCCCCCGGTTCTAGTTAAACATCACGCACGCACCTATATGAATTTTTTGTATATACAGTTATATCTGAATTTTCTAGAAGTCTTAAGCGAACTATGAACCACAACTAAATAGAACCCGGAATTCAGTTTTTTTGCAATTTAATTTGTAAATTTTCACTTTCTATACATTATTTTCCTCATTCTCTCTTTTATTTTGAAGGTTCAATCCTACATTCATCCTACACTGTGAATGTGTATGTAGAGAGAGAGAAAGAAAAGAGAGAAAGTTTACCTCGAAAGTTTTTTAAACTGAACAAAACTCATGTTTTTCTTCTTAATTTCTATTGTTGATTAAGAATCTTAGCCTACATACGAGAGTACATGCTACCCGGCTTATTATTTCTACAGATATAATGTCTAGTGTTTCATGTTGCCGAATGCCTCGAGTGAACAGGTTTTTTAAGGTTCAGCGTACAAAAACCCGGGTATTCTTTAGTACAGTCAGAACATTGTACTTGTTTACTCCTCCTTCTCTTTGAAAAGAGAAAAAAAATAATTAGTTAAATGTTGGATCAAATTCTACAATTCACCAGATCATTGCACCTTCCATTCCCTTGCTCTAATAATTACGTATAGACAGGAGTCAGCAGTGCCTGTCTGTATGCACTGGGGACTAAAGAAAAAACCTGTAGAAATTCCACGAAAATGTTATTATTATTATTATTTAAACTCTCGAGAGAGAGAAACGAAGAATGTCATTTTGGGAATCACGAACATTTTATTTCTACGACGTTTGAGTCCAAGTGTGTCCTATAAATTTCATGGATGTTCAATGGATTATTTGGCTTGAGATTTGGCATATTTGCAGCATATTGCACGACTATTTATTTGGCATCAAATATATGTGAACGACAGAATTTTGTTTCTGAATCCGGATGCAGGGAGGATGTGTTAGAATTTTTTTTTCTCATCATGATGACGATGTTAAGAGAGATTGAAAAACAAGAGAGAGAAATTATTATTATTTTTACTTTTTTCACCAAAAGGTTTTAAAACCAAGAGGAAAGAGGAGTTGCATCCCTTATCATTATTTTCTGCATGTATCTCTCTCTCTCTCTGTTGGAGATATAGATTAGATATGCATTTTATATCTCCTTTTTTTATCATCAAAATTGCATGTGTATATCTGGTTCATCGACGAATGACAACGACTGACTTTTATTACTCACTCTCTTGGTTTTGAAAATAAGAAATGAAACAGCGTAGGACGGAAGTATTTTTTTGTGTTTGTTTTTTTAACTCGACTTTTTTTTACTTTTTATTTTTATGTCTGATCTTGTGATTTTTTTTTGCCAGATTTTTATGCCCTCCAACCTGTGTTTTGTGTGTGGGAGCTAAGGATGACGATTGAGAGGATGACTAAAATTTATGGTTTTTGTATGTGCCACCATAAGAAAAAAAGTGCCTGACATACCCGGGTTTTTTTTCATAACCTATGACCCTAGATTGGGAGGAATTATGGGCATAAATGTGATGACGGTTTCCTAACTAGACAATTTTAGAAATGGTTTTTTGGGAAAGGACAAAAAAACAAAGTGAGACGCTTTGAAAAAAACGTAGAAATCCTTTCTAAGACCTCCCTCCATCTCTGAACCGTTCTGATCATTGTACAATTTTCTAATATTTATTTTATTTAATTGAATTTAAGGAAACATAAATTTATCATGATTATCAAAGTGCCTTTCCATCCAATCATAATTTTATTGTGAAGTGAATCGTTTTTAAAAAAGATACATCATGTATTCATAATTATACTAATTATGGAAGAATATTTTAGTCTAAGCTTAGTGAAACTATAATAGATTAAAAATTGTAAAAGATTTTTATCACAAGATTATAAATAACTACCAGAAAAAAGTTATTATTATTGTTATTACGTGAGAGATATAAAAATATACATATATATTTATTATTCAAAGAGAGAGAATATATTATATATACAAAAAAAATATTTTTTTAATATCATTGTTGTCCATTACTATTATGGTAAATAATACCTAAAATAATGATATAAAATTAACAAATCTCAGTCTTCAAAAAGTATTTAAATATATGAAGAGGGTCATTATAATATTTTTTATAATGACTTTTCAACTACATTATCATGTAGTGACAAGAGATCAAAGATAAAAGAAATTCAAATTCAATTCATTCCCATCCTTCGAGTACAATCAATTATTAAAATTTACAATCATCAACAAGTTGTTGCTACAAAATTAAAACAAAAAAATGTCATCGTCAAAAAAGAAGAAACACCCATCTCCGTCATCATCAGTGTGTAAAGAATTTGTCAGAGTTAATTTTTCTTATTCTTATGCTCACAAAGGAAAACAAGTTGAAGTAACTAAAGGCGAAGTCCGTAAGTATTAATATTGATTACCTTTAAAAAAAATTATCATTGGTTACCTTGTTTAACAAAATTTGACTCATTATTTTCTTGAATCGTGTAGTCCAATTACTTCAAGTGACAAACGACCACTGGTGGAAGGTCAAGCGAGAAAATGGAGTTGGGAAAAGTTTTTATGTTCCAGCTTTGTATGTTTCACCGATGCAAGAGGAAGACGAAGAAGATGATGAAGAGGAAGAGGAAGATGAAATTGAAGAAGAAGAGCACGTCTTGGAAGAGCAGAGAAGAAAGAAAATTTTTGAATTTGATGGAGATCTTGAAGACGACGGAGATGTTGTTGTTCAAACAGAGGAAGAGAGTCATCATCACAATATAACTGACGAGGACAATCTGGAGACCAGAACTGGAGAGGATGAGGAACAAGACTACAACAACGAAAATCATAATCATGTTGATGATGATGAAAAATATCAACAGCAAAAAAAAGACAATTGTAAACAAAGTTTGATTGAGAATGATGGAGAAAAAATTAGAATACGAACTAGTATGAATGTGTCTTCAGATGATATTGAAGAGGAGAATCAAAGTTTATCGTCCATTCCATCCGCCATTGTACCAGACATTCAATTGTTTTCAAGACTTGAAAATGACTGTAGTAGTACTGAAGAGAGAAAAAGTTTAACTAAAGGGTATTGGTCAGAAAGTTTAGAAGAATTATCAAGCCAAATCAAATTTCCTGGACAAGTAGGTTTATCGAAAGCAGGTAAATTGATCATAGTCAATTATTTTTGTATAATTAATCACTTGTATAAAATGTCATAAACTAATCTGTACTCATTTTTCACATCTTAGGAGTTGCTAGTAATATTTCAAAATCCGATTCCAGTATTAAAGTACGTTTGTGTCCTCCTCTGCAAAATAATTATATGAAAATAGATTAAATCTTTTGAATTACACATTGACTTTAATTTCATGATGATTTACATGTTCACAGTTAAGCAGAGAAGAAAATCTTGATTCTGTGGTCACAGAGGAGCCAACACCAAAACCAGAAAATCTCAAACGGACTCTACCACATAATTGGGCAGAATATATTTGTTCGACATCAGGGAGAGTATTCTATTACAACTGTGTAACAAAGTCAACAAGCTGGAAACCTCCAAGAATCTCTAAATTTGAAGACAATAACAATGTTTTCAATGTTCCTAATGGATGGACACAAATGTACGATGACGTTTCTGGCGTCGTCTCATTTATTAATCAAGTGACTGGAGCAAAGGTATGTATAGTTTTTCTTTTCTATCATTAAATATGATATCAATGTGTCTCAAAGTTACACTACAATCTGTCCTGACGTCGTATAGACTGTTTTTTCCAAATCACATGTTAAGTATACAATAAAACTTTCACAGTCTATACATATCTTGTAAGCTTTAAAAATTGAACCAGGATGTTCCTGTTTCAAATTGTTTTTATGTTATACTATATTAGTTTCAGTCTATAACTAGCTCAGGCTGAGGCCGTGAAACCACACAATTACTCATTTCCCGTTTAGCAGCCTAGAAATAGTGTCGTACATAGTCCAACAACTAAAAACGCAGGCCATTGGCCACTACTAGGACAAGTTCAAGATATATGTGTTGATGGTACATGTAGATACATGAGTCTGATTTTAATTTTTTTGCCATATATATAACTTGTTAATATTAGCATATAAAAAAACTAAGATAAATTGAATTTTATTCAAGGAAGTTATATTTATACACCAGAATATGGTAGCTTATTATTATACCGAGTAGAAGAGAGCTGATGATTTTCCTCTAAACGGGTAATTTCTTTGGTTTGATTGACGTATGCAAATATCAAAAAATTTCATTGGCTCACTATTCCGCCGGTTACTTAATATTACTATTGGCTTGTCCAGTAATTCTATTATTTTTTTTCTATACTAATTCATTTTTTTATTGACATATTACAAGTTTGGCGACTATATTTTTTTCAAAAGTTTGATATACATTTTGGAGTGGAATCGGGAGATTTTAAAATAATTTAAAAAAAGTCATCTCTATCTATCTACCCGTATTTACAACAGAGACTGATCTTAATGTGTGTAAAAGAGACATCATGGTAGATAATAGATTTCGTAAAAGTGAATTGTCTTGTCATAAGGTTAGTTTTTATTTTTATTTTTCCTTCAAGATTTAATAAATTTCTCCACCTCATTCACAAAATGTTTTTCCTCATAAGACAAGCGTCAGAATTTTTTCGTCTTCTGCAAAAACTAGTGAGTGTTTGGATAGAAGGGTGGCCTGACTAATCTAGTCAGATGCATTTAGAGACTTGGAATCCTCCTACAAAAAAACAAATATAGACTTGGTGTACCGAAATTGTGACATACAATAACAAAATGATAGACTCATATCATGACATCACTCCTGTCAGACAGACAAAAATATCAAGCTGTTTTTCTTTTGTGAATTAGTTTAGGGTAATGGTATACACCACCTGAATGTGAATTGTGAATAAAATATCCAATATGGGTCATTATTCATTTCATTTACGTATTTGACCTTCAAATATTTCAAAAAAAATAAATTTGTAGACACATTTGCATGCATTGTACACGTTGAAATTATTCAATGTTTTATATGCAACCAAGTTGAATTTAAAACTCACTTGGTTGTTATTGTCTGAACAAGGAAGTGCTTAGGGATGGAACTCGGATTGGGGAGGAGGAGCAAATTTACAAGTAGTCATCAAGTCAATTAAAGACCCTTCAGAAGTAATCATCATGTATTTGTAGTAACAGATTTATATTGGATGGCTTAGCATAGTACAACATACGTAAGGGCGTATACACACACACATAAGTGGAGTTTATTTTGGGTACTTTATGCAACTCTTTATTCACATGAACGTCTCTCAAATCCTTCATAATAATAGTAATAACAAAAACATTTGATATGTATCAAATATAAGCCATGTTGAAATGTCCTGTAGTCACTAACGTAGTCGTACTTTTTATCAATCATACAGGATTCAGCATAATTTAAGCTCACGAGATTTAGAATGGATTCTGACATTTCCATTGAAGCTAGTCAACTACTTGACTCAATTCTTGACGAAACAGAGGTTCATCGAGAAATATATTTTCATATTTTGTACACATAATCATAAATCGTTACCTTTCAATAGCTCTGATTATATTTATCTTATATTATGTATATTTTTCTTGTAACATTATTTTCTATGAATATTTTAAAGTTGGAAAGTCTAAAGTAAAATATATTTGACAATGTTTTTTTTGTGTGTCTTCTTAGTGGTTCACATCTACGGATCCTTCAGGGAAGATTTATTTTTACGAAGAGAATAGCTCAAAAAGCTCGTGGTTTTTACCCGCTGAGGAAGTTGTAGCTGGAAGACAAGCTTCAACATCTTCTGCTAGTGCATCTTCAACTAATCTCCAACAACAACACCAACGACTGGAAAGTGTTAGTGAATCTATAACATGTCACTTTACTCTAAAGTTTGCCATTTACTGAATTTAGTTTATTAATGTGTCCATGAATTTTGATACAAACAACAGATTTCTAGTGGAGACTTGTCGGAAGTTGAGCTAGCTCGTCCTTTTGCTAAACGAAATTTTTCTGGGGATCATCTGGATTATCTTGTGGACAGAGGAACAAGGACGCGGTCGCTCCTTATTCTTGATTCTAGGTACATGTAATGACCTTAATGAAATTTATTTGTGTTTGTGTTTCATTTTGTCATGAAGGATTTTTAACTTTGTAGTGTCTTATTTATTTATGTAAATTAAAAATTGTATTATAAAAATCTGTACAGGAAACATGACGAGTCCCAAGTCAAGACTACATCACTTCCAAGGCAGTTGTCCATCTGGAGGGATGGGAACACACAGGATACAATCTATGGTTAATATTCTTTAATTTTTAAAAACTTTTTTATTCCTATAAAAAAAAGCTTTGGATTCAGTGTCATTTTATTTATGTTTTTTTTTGTTCTTCAGAAAATTGGTTAAATCGTACGAAATTGAGTGAAGGGGGAAAGAAAGTGAGAAAAAATTGGGCGACAAGCTGGGCTGTTCTTACTCGTACTCATTTGACTTTTTTCAAGGATCAAAAGGCTCTTACCGCAGACGTAATTATCTCAAACAAAATGACTCATCTTTGTGTGTCGTATATATTGTGAACAGACGTGATATGCATAATATTATTTAATTTTCTAGCATATCAAATCCGACATGGAATTAGACTTACTACAAAGTCGTGTAGAATGGGCTAAGGATAAATCCAGTAAGAAATTTGTATTCGAATTATCCTGTCCAACTCTCCAACTTCTTTGCCAATCTAATAGTGAAGTAGAAGCCGAAAAGTGGTTCGACTACATTAATACACAGATTAATAATCAGGTAAAAATAACATTTTAAGAGTGCTTTAAATTTTAGTTGTGTGCCTTCCTATATGCACTGTTTTAATTGTGAATTACTTAAATAAACAATAGCATATGAACGAACCTGACGAGGATGACATTAGATACCACCTTAAAGCCAATTCACCACCAAAGAATTCTACCGAATATGGTGAGGTTTATACCGGAGATGGAACGTTCAAAGCACAGAGAAGGAATACAACCAAATCTTTAACAAAAGGTTCAAACTCACAGTTTTATGCTACATTGTTTTTTTGATAGAGGATTAGTTGCTTGTTTTATGTTTGAAATTTTATCTTAATCATAATATTAATTAATTTTAGTGAGAATAACTACCACCAAGGATGACGATAAAAATATGATTCGTAATCAGCTGAAGGTAAAATTGACAAATTTTTATTTAGTTTACATTTAGTTGATACTATGCTGACTTTTATAAATTGATAATTTTTTTTTTTTGCTGAAGAAATTTTTTAATCGTCGCCAATCAAGAGACTCTTTAATTAAGAAAGGAATTTACAAAGGTTAGATTTTAATTGTATAACTAAAGAATTTTATTTTTAAATGGTGAAAGTGAATTTTTCATGAACAAAACTATTTTGTTATTTTATGATTCAGACGAACCAGTTTTTGGCTGTACATTAGAGAAGGTATGTTTTCATTTCATAAAACTTACATGACATTTGAAACTATTCTATGACGCCACATAACTGATTTTAAATTTGTTTTTATTTGCTATTTGCTTTCGTTTGTAGTTAACTCAGCTGGAAGGGACAACGGTACCATTATTTGTGGAGCATTGCATTACCATAATCGAATCTAAGCCAGAGAATATGAAGACAGACGGCATTTATAGGGCCAGTGGGAATTTGAGTCAAGTTCAAAAAATTCGACTGCAAGTTGGTGAGTAGTAGTATCATCAGTAGTATTATATGATAATAGCGGTGGCGTTCATTTTACAGGATACTTGCAAATATTCAGAGTTAGTTCGTTTTAGTAACAGCAAATGTCTCCAGTTTTATTAAATTCAGCCTTTATTTATAATATTTTAAAAGTACAATCGTACTATCTATTCTACAACAATATTTGTTCTCTGATCTCGACGAAAAGGTAGGGCTAAAATAATCGCCATAGCATTAGTATCAAAGTTACGGTAGTACCCTCCAGCAAATCCAATAGAATCCATTATTTCTCTGAGGAGATTTCGGATTCTCATTATGACCCTATTAGTGGATGCCGAGTACAGACCCAAAGCTTCGCAAAAATCAGTCTTAGCATCCTAAAAGAGTGAAGAAAAGATTTATAAATATGAAATGAAGACACATTTATTTGTGTAGTTAAAATTGTACAAAATAATTTGAATTTACATAAATACTTACGGGATTATCCATCAACTCTTTCTTTGGAGCTTTACATGAATGGTTTTTGCCGTTTCCGGGACCCTTCTTGTCCTTCCTTATATTTTTCAGGACGTTTCTCATGTTGGTCCCATGGCCACATGTTACGAACTCATCCTGACTTGTACCAAAGTTATATTTATAACGATCTTTTTCTTTCTTTGCCTTAGTGTAGGTAATCCAGGAAACGAATACTTTATGCGCACCTGTAATGCAAAAAAAGGCTTAGTATTGTATGAGTGAATAATAATTTTATGTGCATACCTGGATCTTTGATGAGCTCCGCTCGAATCAACATATTATTATCGGGCTCTCCCTCTGTCAAAATCTCTTTCCCATCCTTGTCAACCTCATAAAAATACCATGACTCTCCACTTTCATTATACAGTAGTTTCAATTCTACTGCCATTTGGATCATTTGAAAAATAAAAACAGGTACATCATTTTCTCGAGAGAGTAGTGGCAGTCCCTTCTTTTCCTCACAAATTGAGTACAATGCACTTCCATGACCTACTGCATTTTTGGCTGGATGAAACCATGGTCTGGCGGACACCCTGTTTATACACGTTTTATATACATCTTTATATGTACCAGCCACATCCGGATATTTCTCCCTAAAATAAAAAATTAACATGTCAAATACATTCATATGTATGATATAATATAAATTGTAAATCAGTTTACTTGATTAATTCAGTGAGAGCCGTCAAACTTAGTGAATTGTTTTTAAATTTGATGAGCTCTTCCATTATCTGAACCAAATTAAAATCAGTTCCCTGCCGAATTGGTATCTATTTCAAAAAAATATACACTATTTAGATGTTCATGGTCACATAATGAGTGGAATACAAAATAGTTAATTACAACATCATCCTCGCTCTTATCATTTCCATCCAGGTCAAAAATTATTTTAATATTTTCCATCCAGTAGGTTTTGAAAGTCATCTAGAAATTTAAAAAAATAAGAGTATATACTTATATCTGCCTCTGTATTATGATGTACAAGTCACAAAAAGAGAGGAAATTAAATTACCTGGATTTTTCATCCCGGTGGGTTTAATCTTTCTCCACTTTTTAACGAGGTCAGTTGGGATGTTCTTTATGTACCAAATAGACGGAGAGGTAGTTTCTTTTCCCTTGTTTTGTCCAATCCATTTGTTGATCCGTCCTTTCATTAAAAACGATTTTGTTGATGCAGTGTGCTCTCGCAAAATTGGGAAATGAAACCTGTAAATGTACACAAAATGGTGCTCCTTAATTCCTTTTTAAAAATTATTGCAGGATTGTCATTTATAATCTGTATATAATGAACTTACATTACAAATCGTGTGATATCACATGGTAAGATTCTACCAGTAACAGAATTCTTGATAGCCATCAAATTTAGACATTGATTGGGCACATTTGTGAGAGCCTTTGCTTTTACTGTACTAATGGGAGATTTTTTCTGTTTTTTGATCGGAGGTGAATCTTCCTCTTCTTCTGAGCTTGTAAGGGTTTCAATTTTCTCCAAATATGACGTGTCCTCATTAGATGAAATTTCTTGAATGTCTTTTATTTCAATTGAATCAGCTGAGATTTTCATCAAATTTTTTAATATTGAAAATTCTTTCACAGAAATATTGAAAACTTGAGCTGCCTGAGTTGAGTCACAGGACTGAAAAAGTTTAGCTATATTTCGAAGCATCAACGATGTAATATTATTCATTGATTCCTGAAAATTTTAAATTTGTTGTTTTACTACTATTATCCCTGACCAGTGACAAAATTATAACATTAATTTCATGTTTCATATTTATAATTTGTGTATAAACTTACTCCTTTTTGCAAAGAATTGTTCAGCTCAACTATCCAACTTAAGACCGTATCATTTGATTGAGACAGAGGTAAATCGGCCGAACTCCACAATGAATCACTTGAATTATTAGGTTGTATTTTCACTACTCCCTTTTTTCCCTTTGGAGACAACATAGCTAAAACTATTAACTAATTCTCACTTTGTGTGCAATTGACTAAAACACTTCTCAGAAAAAATCAAGTCCAAACTGGAAAACTTGAGACACTTTTAAAGTTATCTCCCGCAAACCCAAGGATAACGCGTTGCGCAATGATTTATCTTCAAGTTGCTTCTTACAATGCATGCACGCTAACAAAATAAATTTATGTAATTAATCAGCTAAATTTTTTTTTGTAGATCAGAATAATCTGTCCATTTTATTACAAGAAGATGACGTTCATGTGTTGGCTGGGTATATATTATATTTATTAGGCTTAAATACTTATGCTCATATTTTAATTTTGTATCAGATATAGCAAGTAGGTTAACGTCATATATGGTTTGTAATTGTCAACTTTCAGGTCGTTGAAACTATTTTTCCGAGAAATGAAAGAACCTGTTGTTCCGACAAATCTTTTCCAGGATTTTCTTAAGGCTTGTCGTAAGTTTCTTACTCTTTGTTTTCTTTGGCATGAATAACTAATGAAAATTCACAATATGAGGTTAAAAATTCCAAGATACACTGAAAAATTCATTGTTTAATAATAAGATTTAAGATTCGTGAAGTTTATTTGCATAACTTTGTCCCTAGTTTGTGAATTTTCTTTATAGTTGTAGAAAGTTGTAATTAAATTATAATAAAAAGTATTTGTTAATGACTGTGTTACATGGAATTTTTAGTCACCAAGAACTTTTTTGTTATTTTATATGGTAGATATTCCACAAAAAGAACAGAAGCTAAAGAAGTTTCGTGAGCTAATTCAACAATTTCCACGTACGTCGATAGAGAAATTTAATTTGTCTTTTCTCTGAAAAAAATCTGACAACATTAATAAATATTTTAAAATGAATTTTAAGGTGCCAACTACGATACACTGAAGAAACTTCTTCAGCATCTTATTAAAGTGTCCAGCCACAGCGAGTACAATCGGATGCAGATTCCCAACCTGTCCATCGTTTTTGGTCCTAGTGTCATGTGGAACTCCGAGTCGTCTAAAAGTATATGTATGGCCGCTGACCTAATGCAACAAAAGTAAATAAAAAAGTTTCTTTCCATTTGACGTAGTTTATACACATTTAAAATAGTAGTATAAAATATGCTAAAATATTTTTCTTTTGTGGTTTACAGCTACGTCGTGGAGACACTTCTCACTGATTTTAATACATTATTCCACTGATTTCCAGATAAACATTGTCGTTATGTATCTTCAACTTTTCAGTCTTATACCATTACCATAAAGAAGACAACGGTTCAATCACAATAATACATATTGTTGATTGTACTGTAGATTAGCAAAAAAAGAATCGCAATTAGTCATGTAGTAATTTAATTTAATTTATTATGATTTTTATTTAAAAAAAAATACTTTGTAGTTAATTTCTCGAATAGAATATTCTCGCCTTGATTTCCTTTGTCTCTCATATTTACATACAATATATGCCTTACGCTGTTTTACTTCCATCACTGTATTTAAAAAAAACTATTATTATTACCTAAATATGAAACCAAAAGAGGAACCACGATGACCTGTCACCCTGATATTCCTTTAGTCGTAATGAAGATAAAATCACTACGTTATAGAGTACATAAAATTATGATAGAATAGATTTACAAACAAACACAAAATGATACAAAAATATACCAAACCATTCCATATTTAATATCTACTTTAGATAGATATATATTATAGATAATAATAAAGAGAATTACTATTATTATGATTGCACGGCAGATCGAATCTTGTTTCGTAATAATTTACGAAATTATATAATAATGAAAAAAAGATGGAGAATTAATATTACTTGTTAAAAGAAATCACACAGAGAATTGAAAATATTATTATTATACTACAAATAAAGATTATTCGTAGTAACATGAAAATGGCAAATGTCTTTTTATTCAATTATTTTCATTGATTGACATAAAGTAATTTGCATAAATGTGCACGCTACAGTTAGTATACATGAAAACCGAAACGGGACGCGAAGCGTTTCCATGGTCCGTATGTCATTGAATAATGGGAAAATATTTACATAAATAAAAATTAATTTTCAACTTCTATTGTAGTCAATATGACTGATCAGTCATATTTCATGGGATTCTCAATGGAGAAAGTTGAAAGAGAAAGTTGCATTTGATGGTAGTTGGTGTATTCAGTGAACCCTAAGAATTGTGATAAAGATGGAGGCTGCTCAACAGAAACCAATTGAAGGTAATTAATAATTAAGTGTAAATTATAATATATTTTATAATTTAAATCTTTTGCATAATTTTATAGAACCAATAGTGTCTGATGGACAACCAAAAGATGAAGAAAAAAATGGGCAACCAGATGAGGAAAGAAAAACAACAATTACAGAAGGAAGAAGTTCTGTAACAGTGAAACAATCTAATCTCCAACCATGGCTTTTTATTGGCATCCTCATTTTCTTTGGTTTATTACTAATTGCCCTAATTGTTGCTTACATACAGAAAAGTAATGGTGGATTCACCATATGGACAGCTACAAAAATTACAAACTCTCAGAATCGTCTCAATGTCCACATTCTCTTGACCACAGTCTGTTTCATTTTCCTTCATGGAATGGCAAATATTTTCTATCGAATACCATTATCCATTGGATATGACACAAGAAAATTTATTCATTTTGGAATTCAAACTTTTGTCGTAATTTTCACGGCTGTCTCCCTATTTGCAGTTGTTGAACATAAAGAACAACTTTTTAAATTAGTGAATGCCCCACCACCTCCAACAGTACATCCACCAATGAAGCAAACTACACAACTAATGACAAGACTAATGTCATCAAATATGACAACAAAACCATCAACAATGATGATGCCAAAACCTCCAACACATCCCGTCCATTTCTATAGTTTACATAGCTGGTTTGGAATTGTGGCCATGGTCTTGTATTTCACTCAAGTTAGTTTTTAAATAATAATTTTGACTAATTAAAATAAAAATAAATTAAGATTTCTTGTTTCAGTATCTTGCATCACTCGGGTTACTTTTCCCTAATGTTAATGCCATGTATAAGAAATATGTAGTCCCCATTCACGTATTTTTGGGAACGACCATTTTTATACTTGCTGTGATTTCAGGTACAATTCATAATATTTTATCATTTTCATTTTATTTATGTCAGTTCAATGAATTACATTCCATTTCAGCTGCTACTGGAATTTATAGCAAAGCAATTTTCTCAGTCAAGAAACCTGATCCAAAGAAAGGGATTAAAGGGTAAAAAAGGATACTTATTGAAAAAAATTAATTTAAAATCTTAAATTAAATTTTGTCAACAATTTTCTTTTATATTTTACAAAGAATGGCGTACGAAGATCTATCACTACCTTTTGCACTACTGAACGTGTCTGGATTAACTTTGGGTGTTTTTGGTGTCATTCAAGTTTACTTGACTGTATCCAAAATACTGTTTGTGAGATATTAAAAATAACTATGATTCTCAATTTAATTTATTTA
This sequence comes from Arrhopalites spinosus, assembly GCA_034700945.1. Lineage (NCBI taxonomy): Eukaryota > Metazoa > Arthropoda > Collembola > Symphypleona > Arrhopalitidae > Arrhopalites > Arrhopalites spinosus. The sequence goes on along the minus strand of JAQIVZ010000636.1, from coordinate 1,131 downwards.
CGTCATTTTGTAAATTTGAATAAATATCATCCAATTATTTTTATTTCATTTTCCACCCAAAAAAATTCTTTATCCTCATGTCATATCAAGTCTCTCTCTCTCAAAAAAAGGAATGTAATTTCAAATTCTTTGTAAGTTGTAAAGAAGATCAAGAAAAAAAGAGAGTGAAAAAATAAATGAACCACAAATAGATAGATATCTTTAGTACTACTACATTGGTGTTCATACTAAAAAAAAGTGTTTTGAATACTTTCACCATGTATAGTATTTATAATACATGTATGTATATATTTGATACAAAAGATAACAGACAGAGAAAAAAAAGTCTTTGAAAGTCATGCAAAGATTTTTATCTTTGTACGCTTTCATTCCAAAGATTTGTTAGAAAAAAAAAGAAAAGAGAAAACTAACTTACATGGTTCTAGTCAAAAGAAATAGACATGAAGCGATGAACCTTTTTTTCTAGAAAAAGAAAAATGACACTATTGTTAATAAGCTTGAAAAATATAGTTACAACAAATTTTTATACCATCTTCATCAAAATTATTCAAGTCTTGAAAAGAAAGAGGGGGGGGGGGTTTCATTTTATGAGAATATGGAAAATAGTTATTGAGTAATAAGAATAAATATTTTTGTTTTTCGTCTTTCTGTAATTCATTTTCTCTCTTCAAATCCAGCTCTGGCTCCGTAGCCACGAGTCTGGAGAGTGGTCAGATATTGTGAGACGCTTTAAAAGAAAAAATTTACCTGTGTGTACATACCGTAAAAGCTCCAATACAAGTCGGGCTTCCAATAGAAGTCGGCATCTAATACAAGTCGGGGGTCAGACCCAAAATTGTAAATAGAAGTCGGGTACCCAATACAAGTCGGGTCTGGTATCGGATATACAGGGGAATGTACATGTGTACATTTTCCCTATGTATTTTAATACGATTAAAAATGTAAAGCCTTCTAAGTACTTGGGGACTTTATTTTTGTCTTACTACAGCTTAAATATTGACTCATCATTCATATGGTTTCTTTCCGGGAAAAATGTATCCCTTTATTTGTTCAACACAGAATGTTCCTAATTTTTTGAGAATTTGTCCAAGCTACCCAAAATAGCAATTTATATCACAGACAACGACGCTT
>JAQIVZ010000635.1:0-56117 GCA_034700945.1 Arrhopalites spinosus | reverse complement strand
ATTTAAGAACGTCAACACCCTTTGACCTGGGTCAATGAAAGTAGGGGGGCTAGATGTAGAATTGAGAGCTCTACAAAACTATAATTTTGGATTTTTTCTGATGCTTATAGTTTAGGCTGTAGGGGGGTAGCAAAAGGTTATGTGCCACCCTGTATAACATTACGAGGAATGCTGTGCATATCAATGGCTGTGATTTGTTATATTTGTTCGAATTTGATTGACTGAGACAAGATAATGACACGAACGGCTTCTGTGTCTTGTTTGTATTGTGACCAAACTTGTCACCCTTGCTAGACATAAATAAATATATAAAAAAATTATTTATCTGATAAATCCTCCACTCAATGAAAGAGACGAGCAAATATAAAAAAAGAGGGAATATATTATAACACAATAGAACACGATGGAATGCAGATTTAGTGACAGAATAACAAAAGAAGAATCATTCAAGGATCAGACAGTGGCAGAGAGAGAGAGACAGGATATTGTTAGTTGGGGAAGGCGATTAAGATTAAATAAATGGCAAAACGTTAGAGTTGGAGTTAACAGACTAGTAGAATGTGAAATTAATACGCTGGCAATTATTTTATCTTGACTAGCAAAAAACGACGACACTTGTATCCTTATCATCGTCTTTTGTCAATATTTCCTTTGCCCTTGCTAAAATTTTTCTATTCATTTTTTTCGCACTGTCGCCAAAATTATTAAGAATTAAAAATTGCAAAAAAACGTTTTCTCTCTTCTTGTACTTCATACAAATATTACATGAAAGGGATGCAATGACAGTTGTAAAATAAGAATGAATAAAATAATATTTCATAGAAACAAATTAGATTTAGCCTACAAGCTCACAGGCTAAAGGTTAAAAAGGTTGATACAATTGATGCAAAGTCATGCTGTTTATATTTTTATGTTCATGTGGTTCATATTTCAAAAGAAATAAAATATTTCACTCAACAAATTAAAAAATATTATCTTGGTAGTAAAAATCCTCACTTAAAAACAAATATTTTGTTATATTAAGCAAATTGCATCTCATAAAAAAATGAGAATTTTTTTTTTACTCATTCACATAAAATTGTGAGGTATTTCTGAAAGAGAAATTTTGCAATTCGAAACTCCAAAAAAAACTGGCAGATCTTCAAGGGAAAGGCTTAGCAAGAGAAAAATTTAAACTTTGTCAAAGTTTCAAGACAGGAAATATTTATGCATAGTGTAAATGGTAAAATAATATAAACGACAATTTCTTTGGTATTTATCGAACCTGTCCACACTCTACATGATCAATTGGTTATTTATGGCTGTTATCATTTGCAATTATAATGGCAGTGGCTCTTCTCCATATTAAATAAAATTCAGATAAGTTATTTCTGTTAAAAAAAAGATTGGAGGATTCAATTCACCCATGATGGGCGCCATTCGGACTTAAAATTTATTATTATATTTTTGCTTACATAATAATTTTCATTTTTCATGTCAATTTTATGTTCTTCACACTTTGTATACGTTTAAATACAATGTAAATATTAAATGAAAATACATATATAGCCACATATAGGTATTTATGTAATATAAAGGTTAGCGAAAAAAAACAATTTTGTAGCATTAAGGAAAATAAATCGTTCACTATTTGCCAATTGTAAAGAAACCCATAAACTATATGGCAAAAGAGGAGGGAAGCTATTTTGCATCGTGTGATATAAATAATGTTTTTTTTTCGTATCTGCATCTTTTTACACATCTAAAAAAAACTATACAAATTTTTATGCTATTAAGATCATTTTATTGTCACCACTTTTTTTTTGTAGAGTAATTTTTAAACTAGAATATAAAAAAAACCACACAAGTATTTTTATTTGCTCTAGGCAATTTTTTGATGGATAATATAATTTAAACTGAAGTCATAAATTTAAGTGTGTTTTAATATATAAAAATAGTTATATGTATGGAATTGGATTAAAATAAAAAATGTATTATGTATTAAAGTAGAATATATTTGTGTATCAAGTGTAGTGTCAGCAATGTAGAGTTCAATCTATCTTTTTCACAGAGATTGGGAGGAGGACAGGCGGTGTAGGGCTTTTTGAGAAAATTACATTTGTTTGGTTTGGGGGCAGTGAGTTTGAAGGGGGAGAAAAGTGTGAACTTAACAATTTTGTGATTTTTCATCTCTCATCGGTCCAGAATTTGTTCAACTCAACCTCCACATAACTCTGTACTCTTTAGTTAGCGTACATACCAAAAAATACGGACCCCATTAGACAGAGGTTAAAAGCTACGAGGAGGCTGTTACAGCTGAACAAAATACAAAATAAAATACATGGTGATGGCAGATAGTTTCAAGATGTGTAGTCTGAAATTATGATGAACTAATATAAACGATTTATTATTAAAACAGCCATTCTACTCATACACACACTTTTTCTCATGTTATGTACATACACAGGAGAGAAAATAGTTGATTTTTTATGACGTTATTATCATGTGCATTCTGCTTGCACAGTTAAGATAAAAAAAATACTCTGAATGAGCCATCAGTATCAAATGTTTGGTGATACAGATATATTCCTCGTGTTGCCTATAATATTTAAGTGTTCCATCCAGTCCATGTCAGTCTCAGTCTGAGGGAAAGGGATGCACGGTCCCAATTTTTAGTGTTGTGTTAATGTACACACAAGTATCTCTATGGTTACATTGGGAAAAAAACGTAATAGTAGGAGAGAGACTTATTATAGTGGTGAGAAAATGAAGAGACTTGTATTTATTTATACATATAAATTTTATATAGTCTGTATATTTTTGGTACCCCAAAAAATTGTTATTTACACTCATACTCATATAACCCCATTTTATGTAGTGTCGTTGGTCTTTCATGTGTCATATGGTCCTTCCGGCGGACTGTTATTAGGTATCACTTTCATTGTCTAACTTTGGAAAATGAGTATATATTGGCTCATCTAACCAACATGTGCTCTACAATTAGTGATTTCAGAACATCACTCAACTTGTCACCTACCAAAATTGCATAGTGTGTTACTTTAGAAAACTTTTTTTTGACACAATTAATACATAATAAATTTTAAGTTGAATGGACTTCAACTTCATAATGGAATGCCAATGCCCAATATTATGAAGGCTCAAAATATTTTCTCACATCTCAAACTTGAAACATTTTTGGCTATCAAAACTGTTTTTAATATAAACAATTTTAAATTTAAAGAGGATGACATTTCAACGTGACAAAAAAAAGAAAACAATGAAGTGTTATCTTTTCTTCTTGTTATTATTTTTGTACTGCTCGTGATATTTATACATATACAGATACACGGGAAGAATAATAATATTATTGTCGTAGGTTTTTTAATAGAATTAGTACATCATACATGTACAGAATTTTGTTAAGATTACGACTACAATAAGCTACAATTTATTTCCTTCAACAATTCCCATCAGCCATTTTTGTTACATGCTCCAATACTTTATTTAATGCAATGTTGAGTTAGGTTTCTTAGTTAATGTATTGGGATAGGACCAAAGAAAGAGAGAGAGAGAGTGGGAGAACCTGTGATTTCCTATAATTTTTTTTAAGGTTTTTTTTCCTTGTGGTTTATGAAGCAATAAAATCGAATCGAATCGTCCAGTGATTGCTTGCGGTCGAATTTATTGACAGAGTTTTTTTTAAAGTTGATTTTATCGCTTTTGTCTTTGGCTTAGGGTTACAGCCGCCGAAAGTATCGTACTTAAAAATTTGTATGTGATGCAACCAATTCTTTTGACTAAAGGTTTTTCCACTCGATTCTTGTGTGTGTGTGAATGTAACTCTGTAGTTTTTTTTTTGTAGTAGGGGTAACTTTGTGAAGAAGGGAAAAACTAGGAGGATGATGGTGGTGGTGTTTGAGACGTCGTCAGCAAGAACGTGATATGAAGGAGATATCTGTAGTTTTGTACGGACGTGAATCTTCAATAGGAGCACCCTTAGCTATTTTCTTGTCTCGTATCTATATATAAATTCTCTCTATATTTTTTCTTGACTTGGCACACCAACCTGTCTTTTTATATTACTATAAATCCCCAAATCGCCTGCATACATCCCCAATCGACATCCCCACCAAGTAAATCTTCCAAGAGTCTTTGCCATCATCCATATATATGTACAGTATGTACTTGAAGGAAGCCCGAAAATTAGTTTTTTTTCGATTCGGCGTTTATTCTATATATCTATGAGTACAAGTAAAACACTATGTACTAAATATATCTGTATATATATACACATAGAACCGATATAGATTCGACACTTTTGATCTGAGACAGCTTTAAAGATTTAGACCCATAAGCTATATATAACCAATAGACATGTGTGAGTACTGTGTATGTAAAGGGAGAAAATTACGGCGGAGTCGTGGCTCTTGCGTAATAATATAGGGAAAAAAAGAACAAGTGTGGAGAGATAGGGAGATAAATTGAGAAAAGAACTGGGAGCTTCAAGCTAACCTTATCGTCCTTTTATTCCAGCCCAAATCCTGTTTTCATTAATAGATTACCGCTATGAGAGAGAAGAGAGAGAGAATTTACAGTGGGACGACCTCCTCCTCTATGTTAAGCCGACTATACATATTTGTGTACACAATACAGCTACATATGTATAAAACGATGGGGTGCATTTGATTCGAGTTTCTTTACACCTTACCATATATTTATTTTTATTTATTTTTTTTAGTGGCCACTCGTAATGTCACAAAAATACCATTTTCTTTTTGCTTGTTATCAAAATGGGAAATAAAAATCAACATACAAATTTTTATTTTCATGTTACAATAATACCAAATGAAAATATTTACAAAACAGTGATAAAATATTTTTATATTTTTTCATTCTATCCTAAAAAAATGTTTTCCAAAAACTAAAATGAAAAAACACGTGAAGAGAGAGAGTGAGTGTGTGTTTTTGAAATTATGAAAGGTTGAAAGTTATTTCCTTTTTATGTCTCCTACTAGAAGCTGCATAATTTGAATCAATGCTCTGAACGAATAATAAAATCCACGGGACACAAAGAGGCAAAGAGAGAGAATATGCATTCTCACTCTTATGACTCTACACAGTTTTGTAGTGAGAAGAACTCTGAACTCTCTCTAGATTCTCGTACACAGGAGCTTAGCTGGAAGGAGTAAAGACAGAAGACAGAAAAAAAGGAACTGCTGGAGACAGAAACAGAAGAGCGTGAAGCATAGCCAATCTCGTTTACATAAATCAATTCAGGATTATTTTTAATTGGATTTTATTGTAGTCGAAGGGTTCTCACTACTCTCTCTCTCTCTCTCTCTCTCTCTCTCTCTCACATAATATGAGAATATTATACAGTATAAAAATGTATGTGAGAAACGGACGAGGTTAGTTGAGTAGTCTCATGTCTCATCCTTCTCAAAGTGTGCAAGTGACTACTGTGACTCTTTAATATAAACTTTTTGGAGAATTAAAGAGTAGAGCAGGAGGACAAAAGAAGAGTCAGTGTGTGTTGACAATATTCATAACTTTCCATATATAGCACATATGTATATGTTATGTAGTACAATTCATTGTCCTCTCATCTCATTTACCCCATATAGTCTCAACAAAGAGTTAATATAGGGGAAAAAGCTAAAGCATGAAAATTATGAATATGGTGTAGAATATTTTACATTTGATGACATCAAGACAGTAATTTCCTTCATGAGTTTTTAAACCATAATGTCCTTTTAGTATATTTAAGACGAAGAGGGGAATGAGCATGAGAAAATGAAAACTTGTGAGAGAGACAAAAACAGCCCCGCCATTTTCATTTACCATGTAGAATGTAGTCTAACGTTAGTGTGGACGCATAATGTGTAAACGATAAAGTTAAAAATCCCCCATCCTCCATTTTATACATACGGAAATGGAGTAAAAAGTGAGTGAGTAAAATGTGTGTGATTGTGTGAATGTTTATATATCACAAAACTAAGAGAGGGAAAAACAGAGAGTTGAGTTTAATGTTTGATTGAAATGGTAACCATCTTGTATGTTCTCCCATGTTTGACTTTGTACTGAGGAGGTGTGTAGTGTGTACTATATATACATTAAAGTGGATTACATGGGCAAGGAGCCGCCACTACTAGAGGAGTAGAGGGGCTGAGAAGAGAAGCTAAAATGTATTAATGTACATTATACATTAAGTATATGGACAAAAGTAAGTATATCTACACACACATATACACAAGGCGGACAAGGAAATGGAGAAAGACCGAAGGAAGAAAGAAAAGGGCAGAATAGTAAATGAAGGGATAGGAAATAAATATATACCTCCATTCTCACAATCCTCCTAAATGCAAGGACCAGGGAAAAGCCAAAACTTGGGAAATTCAAGGGAATGTATTTATACCACGTACATATTTTTATGGGATTGAATAATGTAATGAGAGAGAGAGAGAGGTGGCTAAAGGTTGTGATATTCATCCCTACAATATACTCGGAGAGAGGGTAGTATGAATATTGTAGAGGACTCAACACATGGACGAGGAGAGAGAGAGAATGACTTTTCTAATGCAATGAGAAAAGGTAGGGATTACTCTCTCAAGACAGTAACGTATAGTCTTCCTTCTCCCTCTAAACGCAAGTTAAGCAATCTAAAGAGTTTCAACCCTCCACTCCATCCTCTCCCTCCCCAGCCATAGTAATTTTCCTTCAGGTTTCGGATAATACCCACTATATATATATTTCTGCAATGTGCATATTGGAAGAATGTGAGACAACTCGGGGGTTAGGATATTTTATATCCTTGGCATGGAACGACCTTACATTGAACCTGGTATTGTTATATAGTGTGAGGACATTGCACATTGCTTATATTTATATAAGATGGAGAATGGGGAGGGAGGGTGCGAGGATTTTTATAACCGAGGATGGGAAGGAAATAGCAAAGAAAAGAAGTGTAAACTTGGTTTGCCTCTTGCTCCTCCATAGAATTGCACACTCTTCCCTTCTCTTTTTAATGTATCATGCACATAATACCTTCAAGTACGAGTTATAAAATGAATCATCTGGATTGCCTTCCTACCCAACTCGATGCATTTTGTTTCAAAGTGTGATGAACCTATACAATATGCATAGTTTTTTATGAACACTCTCATCTCACTTAGTCATCTCTCAATGGCTACTAGCTACATATTTTAAAACACATGCATTCACCTCACATCTCACAACGTTGGCTAAGGCAGATAGAACAAAAAAGGGAGCATGGTGATGGTGACGGGGAATTACGGTGTTGGAATTGAATTGCATAGACTATTTTTTCTCTCTCTTGAATTCACACGCAAAAAACACTTTCACCCTCACAATTTTCTTCAGACTTTTTTTTGTTAGAGACTAGTCTATATTTTATTGCGTGTTGTGTGTATTCATGTACAGACAGTGGTGCAGTTTAGTGTGTTGGTGTAGGCTCCTTGTTTCTTGTTTCGCATCTTATTTTTCCCCTTTTTGTACAGATACGAGTACATGGAGTTGAGTTAGAGCTCATGGTAGTCTTGGAGGAAGATTATAAGAGTATAAAATATACTCTAGACATAAAAAGAGTCCACTATACTATACAGTGAGGATAAAGAGGGGGGGCCAACAGTGCTGAAAAAAGTAGTTATAATTTCATGCCCGTATATTTCTTGCACTTGATACTTGCCATATGTATATAACTAGTTGCCATTTGGCACAAAAAAAGGTATAGAGACAGTATACATGTATAGTGAGGAAGTTCATTCGGGATGCCCAGCTCACCCACGTTTATGTCGTTTTCGTCTTTCTTTCTCTCTCTCCCCCTTCTCAGATTCTTACACCAGGTTTCTGTACATTTTGTGCTTGGAACCGTATTCGGTTTTGACTCTCTCGTCTTACATACTGAAATGGTTTGAATTACCCATGACGTACCTATTCTTTAATGCAGATCACATATATGTGAGTGATATTTGGTATTGCTAGCGAGTTTTCTCTACGTCTCCCTCATCCCCACATAGACATAGACCTATGTTATGTATAGTGTGAGGATGGAGTGTATTTTTGTACATGGGTGAGGGTGGAAAATGAAAGGTATTATTATTTTGGGGTAGAACTATATTATAGTGGTTGAATTCTCTCTCTGTCTAAAGAGAGCAAAAGAGAGAGAGAAAGGGAAGAAGAAGGGAAAAGTTAGGGAAGGGAAGGTGGAACTGCGTGCAAAGGCTTTCCGTGTTCTATTCCGTAAATCAAATGTCCAACACTTACATTATTATCTCCATGCCAACTCTCCCCTTCATCCAAGACAAGGGGGAGGCAGAGAAAGGAAAACCAGAGGAGAGTCAGTCATCAAGAGAAAGTGAACGAAAGACAGCTCTCTCTCTCTCTTTTTCTCTCTATACCGTAGAGACGTATAGATCAACTCTAAAAATGTTCTCACTACACTCTCGAGTATTTCCTCAAAGGTAAAAAGTACATATATACATGTATGTACCATATAAAATGTATGAAATATATATAACGATGTACATGACCATGTACAGCAGTCAATGTCTAACAGTTAATTTTTTCTGTTGAAGGGTAAAGAAAAACGAATCAGATAACATATGATTTTTCTCCACTTTCATTATGTACCCTTGTATTATTACAAGGACAACATTTATTTCTACTTTTCCAAAGGGGTGAACTTTTTTTTTTCATTTAACGAATGCATTCTCCCCCATAATTCTTTTTTTTATTTATTATTATTTCCAAACTTTTAAACTTTTCAAAAGTTGAGATTTTATTTGGACATTTCCTAGAGAAAAAAATATAACCCCAATCCCAATCGTCGTGTCGTTAAATTCAAATTTTAATCTCGTTCATGCACATAAAAAAACATACGGTCTGTAGTATCGACGTAATATATCAGGTCCTAGGTAGGGATATAAATATATAGGCATTTTGGACAAATAAAAAAGAAAAAGTTTTTCATTAGTTACAAAAAAAAATCCATGTTTGATTTCAACCCCTCTTTTTTACACTCAAAAAAGAGAATAGGATTGATTGAGGAAGTGAGCAGGTGAAATTTTCGGTGTTTAATCCACATATGTACACATGCTAAGGAAAGGAGGGAGGAAGGAGATGCTCCAGGCAAAAGAATCATGGAGATGGAACTGATGAAGATGGAAAACTTAAATGAATGTACATATTACATAATATTATAATACAAAAAAGTTTTCTAATCGTAATGCTCAAGAGAGAGAATGACTTGCAGGATATTTTGATTTGAAGCATCATCATGGATATAATGTGGATAATATATTATAATGTTGTATGATCATAATAGGGGAAAAAGATGAGATCGTGGTAAGACGCGCGTTGGAGCTCACGACTAGAGATAGAAGGGAGATGGCTATACAGTAATTAATTTAATAGTTAAAGTTATCAGTGTTGCCGACTGTCAGTTGTACAAGTTGGTGATTTTTGAGACTCATAATACCTTGAGCTTCCAATTCACTGGAATTACAATTTAATCTGCTCCCTTATGATTAGTCCAACTTACCTATTATCACGTAACATACACACGTAAAGGATAAAAACATGTTTTATGTAATATGTACATGCGTAAAATGCTTTGATTAAAATTCTTCATTACATGTCCTTTCCGCTATAATTTCCTTTTTCCCCCTTCATTTTAATACTACTGAAAAATAACTGTGCATGGTTTAGAGTTATGCACAATAAATGTTATCACAAATTGTTAACTATTATAATTCTCTCCCAATCTTTAACATATGTTGTAGTGTAGACTAGACCTTAGTACATTTTCTTGGGTTGTATCTTTCTACACGATAAAGATTTGCTTCTACAGTTCTACTGTGTTAGATTGCGAGTCAAGTGGAGGTGGAGTAGCTATTAAAACTTGAAAGCCTCGTACCATCCATGCCATGGTCTCTCTCTCTCTCTCTCTCTCTAGCCCAAAATTGGATGTAAAAAAACCTGTAAAACGTTTTAGTAATTGATTGTATCATTCACTTGATCAAGAATTAAGCTCATATCTGATATAATGTGTAAAAAAGAAGGATCGAGGAGGAGGAGGAGGAGGTTTTTTCTTTTTAAAAAAACCTTTTTTGATTTGAGTCTTTGTCTTTCATTTAAAAAAAAATATTGTTTTTTTCTCTTTATGTTCTGTAACATGAGAGGGAGAGTGAGAGAGAGAGATGATGAGGATGGAGTTAAATAAATGAAAAACATATTGAGACAAAATATTTCAGTGTTTAAATTTAGTATTCAAGAAACGTTGTGTTAGTAATGAAGCGACTAAAAGTGTATGGCTGTGTGTGTATAGAAAATATAGCCAGTGTGAAGATATAAAATTAGTCAGAGCTTAATCTTGACATTGCTTCTTCTCCCCCGTGTTGACTTCTGTGTAGCAGAAGGAGAAGAAGCAGGAGCAAAAGTAGAAAGACAAGGGGAAGGTTGAAAAGTTTGAGATGAATCTTTCATGTACATTCCATCATGTGCTCATCTTCAAGACACTTGATCTTCATATTCAAAGCAGTGCCTTCTTCTCCAGTACGAGACTTGGTTATAATGATAATCATAATAATAGAGAGAGAGAGAGAGAGAAGGTTCTGTTGGATGGAGGAGGTGCTGGTGGCTACAGATGATCTAGATGTGAAGCTGTGGGATCAAGATTAAATTGAAAGTTGATGGCACCAAGTGTTTTCGATGAGAATGAAAGACCCAAAATGCGGCTGGTTCTGGCTTCTCCATGATTATAGAAGAAATTTTTTACCCCACAGTTTTCTACAAAACTCTTATCCAAATACACATTATATAACTTGAACATTTACTTATGACTTTCCCCCTATAAAACTTTCTTTCCACACTCTTCAAACTCTCTGGGAGGAAATCACTTGTTCTTCCAAAAAAAGCCAATCCATGCAGCCTCCCAACAGACGAGACACACACCGAGAAATCTCTTAAATCTGAAAAAACCCCAACTCAAATTTTAATGTGACGACTCCACTCTTCGACTTGTGGCCTTACCACCAAACTTGGTAGACTTTCGTACATACAGAGAGAGAGTGTGTGTGTGTAGGTGGTAGAGATGTAAGGCAATGGGTATAAAAATAGGAGAAGAAAGAAACTCCAAGAAAATAATTTCGTTTGACTCTTTTTATATGGTTCAGTGATGTATGCATTATCTATAAGGTTCAAGAGTATCGAATTATGCTCCGTATCATCTGTGTGGTCCAATAACAATCATTCTTCTATACTCTATATGTAAGATAGAAACCTTATGTGTATTATATGATAAAAATGGTAATGGAATTGTTATAATATAAGAACCAAGACTGAAATGGATAGTTGAGTGGACAAGCTGTCGCAAGTGTGTGATTTTTGAGAACCAAAAGTGTCAGGAGGATGGTTGACGACATGGTAATTCAATCTACATTTTTTGTGATTCTGGACTTGGATATATATCCATATTTTATATAAGAATATATAAGTTAAAGGAGAATTTATATTATACAATAGATTTAACGTTTGATTAACTGTCAGTTTTTTTATTTGACGAGTGGTGTGTCAAGTGATATAGCCGCTGTACTCTTACACTCAATGACAATTCGTTAGGAGATCCAACTTAAACATTATTGTTTTGCACAGCCATTTTTTATATTTGAATTCTATTTCATATAAATCTTTTCACAGAGAGGAGGGTTGATTTCATGAAGGAAAATAGAAATAATTTTTTTTTCCTTTGCTGAATATCTAACAATACAAATTTCATGTATGGTTTATATATAGAATATCACACATAATCTTAATTGATAGTAAAAGTTGCAGCTGTGACAACCAAATATTTTGTCAATGTCGTGTATCTACACATGTTACATGTGTAGTACATATAAATGAGTAATCTAAAAAAAACATGTCTTTTTTTTCATTTATTCCTAATTCCATTCTTCCCCTTGTAGTTTCACAAAAGCACAATACGTATAAACTCGTGTATATTTATTTTTACTGTTTATAATAAAGATTTACTACGTACAAATCCTTGGTTTCAAATATAAAAAAGGTGTTGAAAATATTTTCTCTCTCTTTCTCTCTGTGTATCTGTAAATGTTTTTTTTTGAGTATGTCAAGAATGTAACATTTAAAAAAAAATACAGTTAATACTGTACAAACATTTATTAAAGTTTTCTCTTCATCTTCATTTTATCTCTTAAAGCAATACACTTTGACTAAAGTACAGTAGCATGAATATTTTTTTTCTAGCTCATATGACATCAAGTTATTTCTATTTTTTTCTCTCTCTCTAATGTCACTCTCTTGACTGTTTGCAAACCATAACAGTTGAAAATTTTGAATTTAGAATTTCAATTTGTTTGCATTCTCCACAACCAAAAAATATACTCAGCCCATTTTAATGGTGTGAATTGTACTTTGTTACCATCTTCACAGACAGAGAGAGAGAGAGGAGCAGTAGCATCAAATTTGTGTAGCATATGCTATGGGCTCCTCACAAAATTCTCTGCATGTTTCTTTGACAGTTGACATCGAATCTGAAAAAAACACTTTTTTTTATGAGCTGACTCAGGATGGGTGAGAATGTACTTTAAACTGTATTTGTATACTTTTTTTATATGTACAGTAGACACAGTCAACAAACTACAAAATAGTAATTGACGTGTATTAAGTTATTTAGTCAGTCTTGTAGTTGTATCCAACACATTATAATAATAATGGTACACTTGCCCAAAAAAAATATTCCCACGAAAATTCTACACTTAAACTTGCTGTACATATATACAATCACACCTTTGGCATCGTGTAAAAAAATAAACCACAAAATATGTTTAATATTATCTCCCTTCAAATTTTACACGACAATGTCAACACATTTAGCCAAAACACATTTTTTTTCTCCTAACAATGCAAAAGGGTGTCTGCCATTTTACGATTTTTCTCATGTTTTGAATTCCCAAACTAATTTTGTTCAAATAACAGTTCAGTTCAACTATCTGTAGTGTGTTGTGTGTACGCTGAAATTTAACAATAACTTTCAAAATTGATTAATATGGTAAACTTTTTTAATAAATAATTCTTCAAAAGTTAAATGAAGACTATGGAAATAATTTCCTAAACTGTAAAAAATAGTAAAAAAAAATAAGTTAACAACAGCACGAAAAGGAATTTGTCAAGAAAAATAAAGTAATACAAGGTTCGTGTGAGAACCATTAGTATGCTGAGGGCTCAAAGTTAAAAAGAATGAAGATTTTTTTCCCTCTTGGTTTTTTCAAATCTCTCTTGCTCCCCTCTCTGATAATTAATGAGTCTAGTGACATTCACTAAAGGAAAGGGCTTCGCGTTTGATTTTCATTTACTATAATGAGTCAAGTATTTTTTTTTATGGGAGCAGCCCTTATGTACATGACTAAACACATCTCTGTAGAATTGAAAATTTGTGAATGCTACAGGCTAGAGAGAGAGGGAGAGAGAAGGGAAGAGTCAAAAAAAACTTTTTGCTTGCGGTTGTACGTACGATGCCTTGTGAATGTTTAGACAAGGAAAGGCGCCTTTAATAACAAATCGGTTTTTGTAGAATCTTGGAACGTCACATTGAAAAATGATGGGCTTTTAGCTTTTGAAAATTTGTCCCGTACAACTAGAATTTCCGACGTCGACATGCTCTTCTTCTTCTTCTTTTTTCTTTTGTAGTTTCCAATGTATACGCTTCATGTTTAGCTTTTCGTCTCTATTTCTTTCCCTATTACATTATTCCTTATGAGGTGATTAATATTTGGGGAGAGCTCAAAGGAAAAAGAGTGAGCACGAGAGGAATCCCAAGATCAAGCTCAATATACATATCATAGGTATAACTATAAGTAAGGTATATATCTCGTACAATACATTGGGGAGAGAAAGGAGAGAGAGAGAGAGAGAGAGAGAAGTTTAATGAAAAGATGCTGAAAAGGGGAAAAAGGAGAAAGGGGGGCTTCCTTCTTCTCCTGAATATGAAGCATCATAAGTTTTCCTAGAGTCTGATGAGTTTTTCGATTGTATTTACTGCCAAGTTTAATGCTACAGGCAAAAAAGTAATTGTAGTAGCTCATGCCCTCAACTGTATTCACTCCATATGAGAATTCTATGAGAATTTAAATACCTCTAGAATCTAGAAGGGGACATGTATATTAGTTACTTTTTTGATACTTATTTATATATTAAATGAGACTCAAAAAACATTCTCCAAGAATCTTACTTTCTTTAGTTACAACATTATCTTTATTTTGTAGTGACTACAGATACACCAGGCACCAGAGAAAAAGTTATGGAGAATTGTGGGTGTTTTACTAGAAAATTTAGGGGACCAGAAGGAAAAAGAAAGGAATTTCGGTTTTTGGTTGTCGGATTGTTATTATGGGTTAGAAAACTTAGTTATTGTCACGTATATGTATATTTTTATAGTTAAAATGGAGAGAGAGGATGTTGGATATTTCTGTTACCCAAAATTTTGTGTATCCGTTTGTATTCATTAAAAACTTTACGCATGTCTCCACCATATTTATGGCAACTGTACGAGTATGTACAACTTCAAAAATGTAAGTAAAATAGAGGTTTTTGACTGTCGACATAATGTCTATGATGTTTTCTGTGTTGTGAGTAAAGTTTTTCATCTTTGCTAATATGGTGGGGAATTAACTTCATCTTTTTTCATTCCACAAAAGATAAGACAACATTAACATTACGACATAATGTACATGCCTCCTCTACAAAATGAATAGCCTGCCTTCAGGATACGGGTAGCATGTTGTGTGTATTAAAAATATAGACTACAAGTCTAGTTCTCTGTATTATGAAAGAGATTCAGTTTAAAATTTACATAATAATATCAAGACACACACTCTGTCATACACTCTGTACAGGACATACGACAAGAGTTGGGAACATGGGAAAAAATAGAATTAAACGCAATGTTGTTTGCAATTTAAGTATCGAGTTATCTGAGAGCCCTTGAAAAGTTTGAATTTTTTCTAATTCTAATCTGTATCGTTTTATATTGGATGCAGTTGGTTTGTTGTTGTTGGTTCGTTACATTAGTTGGACTTGTGGTCTATCTGGAGTCAGAAAGTCAAAGAGAGGATAAAGATATTGGAGAAGGCATCTCATTCTCGATGTTTGATGGTGTCACTGTCGGGTCACATTCTCTCATGAAGAGTTTATCGTTCATCCAATGAACGGTGAAATTAGCTCTCAACGCTTTTTTTATCACTCTCGTACACACAGTAGCTGCATAACATTAAACTTGAGAGTTTGCTTGTACATTTTAACCTTATGTAGTCACACTATCTTTGTGTGTCACACACACACACAAGTTTCTCAATTTTTTCAACTGTACTTCCCCTCATGTTTGTAAAAAAAGAATTTAGGCAAAAAAAAAATTTGGTCACAAATCGAAGGAAGGGAGTGAAGAATGAAATGGCGTTAGTGAAGCAGATGGAGAGAACAAGAGAAAAAAAAGAGAATTATACACATTCAGTGTTAAAGTTGGCTAGTTAGCTGACGGAGTGTAAGTTTACACATAATTTATTTTCTTGCCATCTTTTCACCTTCGTCTTACAGACAAGACTAAGACCAAAAATCAAGGCAATGTGTAAACAAAAGACTGTCACATTTTCCACAGATAGAATTGCCAAACACACACAAACACACACTGGAGCCATGAGTCTCGCTTTTATTACTATCCAAACAAGCTAGAGACAACAATAGATACAGAGAATTTTTTTTTTCATGACTTCGATGACTGAAACTTCTATCTTTTTGACTTTTGGCTCTGCATATCCTACACACAGAAAATTATTTTTTGTTTTGGGTGTGTGATCATTGCAATGCATATTGGTGCATATGAAAAAAAAATTCTGTATAAACCTTTGACTAGTTTTTGCTAGTCTTGTGCTATACAAAAAAAATTCTGTAATAGAAACTGACAATGACATTGACTTTGTGTGTGACTGTATGACTATGTGAAGATACATGCATGACGAAAACAAAAAAACGATATGCTCTCAAAACTCAAAGACTCAAAGCTCAGTCTCTCTTTTCCTTTCAGTCCAAGTACCCCAAGACTTTTTTTTCAACTTTGTCTTTTGATTTCGTCTTTTGCCCGTAATTGAACAAAGCACAACTGTGACGGGGACTTAATGCCTTTTACCAAAAAAAAAGAGAAAAAACCTTTTCTTTCTTCACTCTGCAAACTGTCAATAGAAAGGATATATAGGCTATTCCTTTTTTTCATCCTCTCTCTCTCTCTAACTTAATGTATGATGATACTGCTTCTGTTTGAAACCAGTGAGGAGGCTGTGGCTTTGGACTTGTGTCTGAATTTTTCAAAAAAGTTTGGTGAGCTGCGCCTTTCCCTCTTTTTTCTACTTTGGGTAATTGAACAAGGAGGAATCATTAGGCTTGTGTGTGTGTACATATGTATATTGTATCACGCCTGTAAATAGCCCAAAAAAAGTATATGTACAGATACAGACACATCGTCATCAAAATTGGTGAGGTTAGAAGAGAAGCGGAGAAGGAGGGAGCTCTTAATATCCTTTTTCCGAGGGTTTGATATTTAAGATAAGAATTTTGAAATGAAAGCATTCTGATGTTATGCAATAAACAGGTACGAAAAATCATCAAAAAAAGTGAACACAACTTGATGGCTCTCTGACTTGTACATTATGTAGTACACACACAACAGTACAGTAGTTAGTTTAGTTGTATGTCCTAATATCCTTAATGCTCTACGACCTTCCTATAAAAATTTTTTAGTGTAGAGTAAAGAGTCTAAAATGAAAGAGAGAGAGAGACAGAAAAAAAACAAGAAAATGAGTCCTATATGTATAATAGATATAAACAAATAATATGAAATGGAGGAAAAGTTGTAGGAGACGAGATAGATGACAGAGAGAGGAGAGATACTTAAACTAGGTATACTAGTTTAGTTAGACATTTGGGATTTACAATGAGGGAGAGAAAGAGGGAAGATATGGCAAGTGATGGAGAGAGTGGAGGGGCACGCGGTTTTTTCCTTGCCGTGTTTTCCTCTCCTTTTGTGTCTCTCTCTTTGAGTTTGTCTGTCTCATGTAGGAGCTAGTACGAGGAGCTAACCCTACATTTGTAACAGAGAGAGAGAAGAGTCTTTGGTAGTCTTTCATTGTGGCATGGCACAGCCTACACATTTCTTGACTAAAGGTTTGGGCCAAAAGACCCCTCTCTCCCTTGGGAAATTGGTAAACTACCAACTACCTCGTTGTATAGGTTTTGAGCGATTGTTTCGGATATTTGTTATACCTTCAACATTTACTCAACCGAAGCTCATGCCCCTAGAGTACACGCACTTTTATACGCACATATTTGTGGAGGTGGAGGAGAAGAATAAAAATATATAGCCCTGCACTCTCCACTGCATACTTGCACTTTGTACTCTTCTACAGCCTTACAGCCAACCGTGCACCAGGGGCAATCAATATAATACATATTTCTATGTATTGAAACATCACAAAAGATGAGCCCAACTATAGAGAGAGAGTATATTTTGTACAATAAAATGAATGTCTTGAGATTTGCTCTTTGTACCTACCCTACTCTCCACTACTACTAACTTCCTACTTCCTGAATAAAAGGACATACCATACATTTTTATACTATTATGTGTGTGTGTGTATTAAAAGAAAACGGAGAATTATAATTGGCTTTTTGTAAGGGAGACGGCTTGATTGAACTCATTGGATTTTATGTGTGTGAGATCATTATGTCTTTTTGTCTATTAATTTTGTTGGGGAGAAAAAACCACCAAGTCTCATTACCATTATGTAATACGGATTGAGGAGTAGTGAGTTGGACGGATATTTAGCAAAATAGAGAAAGAGAGAGAGAGAGAGGGAAAATTAATAGGATAGTCAAAATAAAAGGACCACAAACGAATGAAATAAATCATGGAATGTGTGGATACGGCATAAATGCTTTCGACCTATTTCTACCCTGCTGTGTTCAAGCTCATCTAATGAACTCTGTTGGACTCGATTAGTCATATGGACTATGTTGTACGGAAGAGAGGAAATACACAAGAAAATTGGGCTCATATTATTTCATATCTCCAATCCCCACCACTCATAAGAGTTTGAGAACAAGCCACATGAAGTCACTTCTGGAGTTAGTTGAACCCCTGGATCATATCGAGTTTTCTGTATGGGATTCATATCTTGGATTTACTATAATAATCTTGCCCCCCTCTACATTTTTATGCTTTTCCTATGGTCCACCTACCAGTCTAGTTTCTCAAATCCCAAGTCTGGCGAGATTTTTGCAACAGTTTTTGTACGAGTATTAGCTTGGTACGCGGAAATACTAACCAGGTCTTACTGTTGGTTTTGTAGTGCAAATTATTGCAAATTGTTGTTTTACATTTTAGCGATGAAAGGCTCAAGGGTTTATATAACTAGACAAATTATATTTTAATATACGTTTTAGTTATACAAAGATTAAGTTTGTAGATATTACAAGTTTGATTGCCAAACAGCAACTGATTTTATGTTCCGTATAATAGGCTCTCTCCTCTCTCTTTAGAGTCTTGTCTCAGTGATTTCATATTTTGATTTGAGTAAATTGATCGAGCCAGACGTAGAGAAACACAAGAAAAAGAGACCACGCGGGGTGTGGACTTTGGGAACACACCCGGTGAGTTAAAATCAGTTTTATTTCTGATCATTCAATAAGGACCGATGGTGGTGGTGGGCCCAGATTGTCATTCTACGTATTAGCCATCATAATACTTTCGTACACAGTTCCACTTTGGATGACTCCCTTATCAATCCCTCCCATCTTCTTCCCTACCAACCTCTCTAATCCTAATATAATCTCGTTTAATGATTTACATTAAACGATTTTCATCAATTTAAATAGCCATTCTTCTTCCCTCTCCGTCTTCAAACATGAACGTAAATAGAATAATACACTCAATATGCTATTCTGTTTGTATTCTCTAGTTAGCAGAGAGTGAATTGGCCCTTTGTTGTAAATCCCTTTTTACCTGCTGTTAATCACACAGATCAATCTTAACTCATAATCCATAGCCTGGAAGGTAAGCAAGAGCCATAGTTCATGAAAAAATCATAGCGTGTTCTCAGTTCAAAATTTTTAAATCAAGGAGAGAGATTTTTAAATCACCCTTGTATTTTTTGTATTATGTCAAATTTATTTTGTTCGTCTTTGTACAGATGAAAAGTTTTAACAAAATGATTTGACATAGGTAATATATTATTGTTTTCAACATTTTCTTTTTTTGTTTTTTTCACTGGCAGAAACAGGAGGAGAGGCCATTGTTCTTGAGAGGAAGTAAACAAATTTCTTTTTGGTCTTTCGTTCATTTGTTATTTGGGAAAAAACAAGTAGGGAAAAAAATAAGATGGAATTCTGTCGTAATTTATGGTTGTAATAAGTTCTTAAGCCTGCTATTTGTATTTGTGTCAAGGTACTCTAGAAAAAAAAGAAAACTTGCGTAATCAGAACAGGTAGTCCAAAAATCCAAGAAAAAAGAGTTTCTATTACATTCTATTCTTTTTTCTCCAACTATATATTCGCATATATATATTTATGGGAATGAGACTCAACTCCCTAGAAAGCTATAGACAGTTGCTCTCCCTGTCACATTTTAGACGTTCTACGTAATAGAATTCTGAGGGTGGTTTGTGGGCTTAGCGGTACCGTTTTCTTCCTTTTGCTTCATCTCCATGACTCCAACTCTGTACTACTCTGTAGCCATATAGTACATAAGGTACTCTTACTGGAGAAAAAATGCTCCTGTTGGATTTATGAGCCATGATGTAAGTAAAAGTCTAAGTATGTAGTTTAACCTTTACAAACGTAACGGTGATTTTGAATAGAATCCAATTTTGTATACATCAACCCCCATATGAACAATGTTGTACATACACACACACATTGTAGAGCATATGACAATGGATTATCATATGAGTATGTACATGTAGAAAAAAGATTTTTTACTGGGAAAAATCTCCAGGAAGGAATCTCTAGATTGGCAAAAAAAGGGAGAAAAAAAAGGAAGATGGTGAGAAGAGTAGGGAAGGTGTGCCTTGGGTGGTGAAAGGGAAAAGAGAAAAAGGATTGTACATTACATTGCAAGTAATACATGGGAATGGCAAAGGCTCAAGATGTTTCTGAACTGTGATTGATTGTTTCTTCGCGAGCGCTGAATGGAGAGTGATCAGATTTCATTTGTGCTTTAATACAGGTTGGGAATGTACTCAGGCAAAGGTTATTTTTCTTCTCGACTTTCTTTTTTCTCTCTTTCTTATATTCTCACTTTCCTACCCCCATTCCATATAGCCCTCTCCCTCATCCCGTCAACTCCAGAGAGAGAAACTCATGGTTCACTATCCACTCTTTTCAGTGACATTCCTCATATGAAAGACAAGACAAAAAACAATTCTTCGACTACGACCACGATGACTTTGGCGCTCCACTTGTCTCTCTTGAATCCATTTCTGTATCTGTATCCGCCTTTCATAAGAGAGAGGGAAAAAAATGAAGAGAGAGAGGTTTGGTTGTCTTTTTTTTAGTTATATATTTCTGTAGAATATAATACCGTAAACTCTCAAGTAAGCGCCCACGCGGCCCTGCACATAGTATACCCATATAGATAACATGAGTATACTATGTGCAGGGCCGGGTGGGCGCTTAATTGAGAGTTTACGGTATGTAGCATGGCCAACATGGGTTAAAAGGAAAGAGGAGTACGAGTAGCAGCATCATTTTTTTTGGCTGGAAGCTCATCCAGTGCCACTGTGGTTCTACTTGGAAAATATGTGAGAGACACAGAAAAAGAGAGAGACAGAGAGAGAGATGTGGTGTGCACTTTTTTCCATACCATTGCCATTGCATCAGGACAATGTACAGTGGGTTTGGATGTGACTTTGTCTTGGTAGTTCTTTTGTATTTGTTACATTTTATGGGATTCTGTCATGGTAGTAAGTGCGTTCGCTTTTCGTTTCTCTCTCTCTCTCTCTCTCTCTCTCTCTCTCTCTCTCCCCACAACACGTGATGAACGAACTGTAATATCCGGCAGGTTTTGGTTTCCTTTTCTTTTCCTTTATGTTTGCGTAATATGTGTTTCTCTCATGTATTTGTCTAACCGACGAGTTGAGAGTTGACGTTCACTCTCTCTCTCTCCTCTCTTCGATTACTTGAACTGACAAAAGGACGAAAAAAACTCGTCTTTTGTGGCAGAGAGACAGAGAGAGAGAGAGAGAGAGAGAGTAAGAATATGACATGGAGGACCCCCCGTAACACGGGAGATACATTTTCTTACCACTAGTGCACTACCACATTGATCGATCATAAGATGTACACTGACATGCATATACATGACATTGCTCCCATCGTGTCATAAAAATATCCTCGTTACATTACTATTTGCATTTTAAATGCATCTGACTTTACTTTGTTACTTGCCTCTGCCCTCCCTCCCTCTCTCTCTCTCTCTCTCTCTCTCTCTCTCTCTCTCTCTCTCTCTCTCTCTCTCTCTCTCTCTGGTTCACTTGTATAGCCCAGCCATGGTTTGAGAAAAATGGTAAGGAAGCTGGGGGTGAGATTTTTTTTGGTATCAAGGAAACTAATATGATCTCAACAGAAGAGCATTGTGGGAGTACATACACAGAGAGATGTATAATGGTCTGTGTAATTCTTCAACGTTTTTTGATACATAGTGACACTAAACCGCCTCCGCAAAACTGACATGGTGACGTGTCTTCAGTCCTGCATTATCCACTGTTGCTCTATCATACTCTACGTAGTTTTTTTTGAAAGCATCTGTTATGGAAATTTTTTGAGGGAATCACACAAGGATATAAAAAAAATATCCTTGTCTTTCTTCCCTCTCTTCTTTTTTACCTTTGATCCCAAATCCTGAATCGTTGTTGGATGGAAAATATGTTTTGTAACATGTTTTTTTTGGTATAATAGAACATTCTAAGAAAATATATTGGTAATATCAAATTTTTCTTTGAAATTTTGTAGCTTATTTAATCTTAGTTATATAAAGATTATCAAATATATAGTTTTTATATAAATAATGGAAACAAAGGAAACTGTAAAGGGTAGTCATTTGATTAGTTTGTTTCTAAGAAATGTTTTTAAACCAAAAATTCTCAATTTATTTCTCTCTTTTTCTCGAGAAAATTTTTTACTTTGTTTTGAGAAAACTTTGAGACAAGGTCATGGAGTGAATTTTTCTCTCTCTCTCTCTCTCTCTCTTGTGTCATTCTTCATCTTTGTATCTCTAGTTTGTGTCAACTCTCACTTTTATTACAAAGCACCGTCCAAATTACTTTGGTAGCCGAACACGGGTAACGAGAGTGGAGAGATGTGTCTTTTTTGTCATCTTCTCCATGATTTCCCCTTTGGATTTTATTTCATTTGCTTTGCCACACTACTCTCACTTTCTTACAGAGAAAAAATCTTGATTTTCTCAGAATTTCATAACATTTGACGTGCATCTCAAGACGTCAGGTGCATCTTGAAAAATAAAGTTTTTAAATTCCTACAGGGATTTAATTTATAAAATAAATTGTTCTACAAAAAACAATTTTCAAGGTCAGTTTTCCCCTATATGTTATGTAATCTAAATTAATAGTAAAACTTGTTCATAAATATTGAAAGTGTCTAGAATATTTTTTAAATGAATAAAATACACTAAAATCTATTGACTAATATTTCTTCTTTTAGCCAGACTTTCAAAATTCCAATTCCCAAACTTGATTAGTGTAGTTGTACATGTTGTAACTAGTAAGGATGGAATTTTATCAAGAAATAATTTATGACTTGATGTATTAGTTGTTAAAATTAAATACTTCCTCCTCCTCCTTTTAGTGATTATTTTTCAACGCTACAATTTCATATATTTTTAGTTAAGGTCGTCTATTTTTACAAGAAGAAGAAGAAGGAGAAAAAAAACCACTTCTTCTTATCGTATTAGACGTAAAATAAATGGAGGAAATTTAATTAAAATCTCTCTGGCTCACAAAATTCTAAAAAACCGTATACTGACTAATACACAGAGTACATAACACAAAATTTTACACAACATGATTATAGACAAAAAGCATACATAATGTATACTTATATACTATAATTTATGTTAAAGTTACTCATGATGGTCGGACTTATTAAAAACTAGTAGTAGTAAAATAGTCTACGTGATTTCCTTGAGACTATAATAAATGATGAAAAAGTAAAAAAAAAAAATAAGTTACAAACTATTCAAGACCAAGAAAATTAACTTGTGTAACTTTATACCAATTAGCTATTAACAATTAACTTCAAACTTAAGAGAACACAACTTTCTACACATTTTAATGCATACCAATTTTATCCATAAACTACATAACTAAATTCAAGTATAAAGAAAAGCATGTGCATCAGTATCACTAAAGGAAAAAAAGATGGTGATATGATGGATTGAAAAAACACAAAAAAAACTTGAACTTGAGAAAAATAGAGAGAGAGATAGGACGCCAACTCATAAAAAGATTTTTTTTGTTGGTTGGCAATGAGTGGGGAAATGGAAGGATATGCAATGTGCAATGAATAAGAGTTTTTAGATAGAATAATACATAATATGACACAAGAAGGAAATGTATAAGAATAAGAATCTTGTACAAGTGACCCCGTAAGGTCAGAACGAGATGTTAGTGATCTGTTAGGAAAGAAAAAGAAACTTAGCAGATGCTGTCGAAAGAATTCTCTCTCCTCTTTAACATTACATGGACTTGTACTCTTTTGTACATATATATTACCACCAAATAGCTACAAAATGAGATTCTCTCTAGTATCTCTACATGGCACAGACAGAGAGAGAGAGAGGACAAAAAAGATTTTTTTTTGACTTGAATGCCCAAATGGAAGTGTACGCTGGTGAATGTTCAACAGTGGATGTAATAATCTTGAATATGTAATATGCATTTTGTATGGTTGTAATAGTCAATGGTATCTTTTAACGTATGTCAACGCAAAACTCATGTTATTCCACTCAGCCCTTTTTCCTTTGCCTATCTTCTTCTCTGTATTTTGTACATTGGGACAGAGCCAGAGTCCAGAGACTGTAGAGGGAAGACAGGGAGAAGGAGCCAGATGGATGAAGGAAGGGAAAGTGTAAAAAAATAATATACTCAGTTCCCAAAAGAAGAGAGCTTAAGTCCATTACAATTGCATATAGCACACACACATTAGATTGCAGTTCATTGCCTAAACAAAATCCCTGCCTACTTCGTACTGCAATGCGTCCGAAACGTGTCTTTCTTTACTGGGAAGAACAAGACCAAATCACGAACACAAAAAAAATCCAAACGTGGTACAAATTCGATTCAAAAGTCAATGATGCAGTGTGAAAACAAGAGGAAAAAAAAAGTTTGTCTCAAAAATATTAACGTGTTTTTTCAAAACGTTTTTTTAGTTAATCTACAATCTATAGTCTACATTTATTTATTTTAAAAAATGTGAATTATTTAGTACAAAATTTTTTTGATTTTAATTAATTCCCTTGTCATCCGTACAGATACTCGTGTATACCAGCATATTCATGACTGTACTCTACGTTCTACTTTTTTTCAAGATTTCGGTTAAAGTATCAAATAAAATCAGAGATGAACGTAAAATTCAGTTACAGGAAGTTGGGGAAATTTCTTCCGCCTTTTTTTGAAACATTGTCAACTTATCTAGAAAAAAGGGAATGATGCCACGTATGCAAAAAAATAGATACTTCAACAGAAAAAAATAGTCAGCGATGAATATTCCTTATATAGCTAAAGCATACGGGGAGTATGTAGAGAGTGTTTGAACAAAATTGTAAAACATTTGATGCGACGAGTATGACATCCTCCAGTTCCAGTAGCTATCGTTTTTTTAGTTGAGAGTGTCTCTGTCTTTACATTTTTCTTATGTAAAAAACAGAAAAAGGGGAATAACCCACAAAAAGATACGAATATGGTACACACCAAAGAGAGAGAGAGAGATTCTGTAAACGTTTATGAGTCTCCATCTGTATAGACCACATCATGTTCATAGTTTGTCTTAACCATAAGACTTTTTTTCCTTGGTCGTCAACTTCAAGAGGAGTATTCTTCTTTGGTACATGTGACATGGTACAAGAGAAAAAAAACTGTACTTGGTGTGTGTGTGTTGGCGTGGTGTATCTCGATGTCACTAGAAATAGAAAAGGTACATTTATGGGGGGGGGGAGGACACAAGCTTGTTGAGCCCATATTGAGAGTCTGGAGAAGAAAATATTAGGTGCATAAAAGATGATGACTTTTTTTCCCATGAAAAGGTTACACATTTCTTCGATGTGTTAGATTTTAAACACGGATGATAGGACAGATACCCCATGACACTTTGTACTACTCCTCCCGCTACTGGAATATTATATTATATTATGGCTATATACTCTCTCTCTCTCTCAAAAGAAGAAGAGAGTGGGTTGGGAAGAGTTTTTTCTTGTACAATGTCTACACAACCCGTCGAAGCTTTACTTTTCATTTACTTCCTGCTCTTCCTCTCTCTCCCCACAACTTGAGAGTGCAGAGAGCATCCACCTAAAGAGGTTTTTTTTCTGGTAGAGTGAAGGTGTACTGTATTCACATGAAAGTATAATGTACACTGGTACATTGTCATGCCGATATGTCCTGGGTTTTAAAAAGACATTTGGTCACATGGGAAGAAGAAATGACAAGAGAAGTGTACAGGAGCAAAAAATAAATAAAGAGAAGATGGAATTTTTACATGTAAAAAGATGAGGAGGGCTAGGAATTGGACTAAGGAAATAAATATGGCATGCGTTTCAACCCTTTCACTTCTTTTCACTCATGGCTTGTTCTCTCAACCGTTTTTTTCTCTCTCTCTCTCCTACTCGTCTCGTCTCATGTTCAGTCTCTTTATCATTACAGTCATAGTCAAGTAAGGGAGGTTGTGTGTGTGTCCTCCTCTTTATTTTTGTCATTGTTAATCTCTTAGATTTATATTTACCTACATGTGTACAAAGTACAGTGTACGCTGTACAGTGTACAATAAGATTATATTTTAGTAGTACAACAAACACAAAAGAATACGTGTATACATAGTTAAATACAACATCTTCTTTTGTGTGTACAAACTACAGGGCATTAGTTTCATTGTTAGCTAAACTGGAAATGATCTTATGCTTTTTTCCTCCTCACAAGAAATGGACAAAATTACTCAAACACTACAAGTTTCTTTTTACCTTTTACTCTGTATCTGTACTTTCAACTTGGAGGAAATAACATTTTTCTGTTGAACCATTTTGTACATGTCTCTTATCTTATCGTCAATGTTCAATGGTCGGTCTTGAGTTTGAAGAAAAGACTTAAAAAAAACCGCGCACTCACTCCTATAAGACGACTCGTACACAATAAAGATTGAGCAAACAAAAGAATTGCACGGAGAGAATGGATTTACCTACTTACGTTAGTTTTTAGCGTCAGCACAAGATTTTCTTCTTTTTTTTTGGCTTTTGTTGTGTAAATGTTGGCCATTCATCTCTTTTGTATTATCTCACCCCTTCTCCTCGTGTACTTTTCCTTTCATTTTGTAAGAAAAGAAATCAAAGAGAAAAAAAAAATTGAATGGACTCTTTTTACTCCATATCTGTGTTTTTGATATAAATCTCACATTTCCTTCTCCTTCTCCTATAAAATTAATAGGGGTGAGAGGAATTGTAACCTTGTTGAAAATTAATGGAGAGTAAAATAATCTGTAGAAATGTTTCTCTCTTTTTTTTCTGACAAAGTCATTTTCATACTTTAATGTCTTTTAATGGCTAGTCATTTATCATAAATAATATTTTTCTTAAAAAAATATATAATATTTATCATATGTTAATTTATTACATTAATTTGACAAAAAAAATGTACAAGAAGATCATCAACTTGAACTTTTTTTATATGTGTACAAAATGTGCAGTAAACTACATGACGCTTAACTTTGTTCCATCTTTTTAGGGTTTTTTTTCAGAGTGCACATTGCATTTATTACATGCACACACACAGAGAAACAAGTTAAGTAAGTAGAGAGAGAGAGAGAAAAAATATGTATGTCATTTTTCCATTCATTATGATGAACATGTTCAAGTTAACGTATAATGATAATGAGCTCCCTTTCTCTCTCTCTCTCTTGTTGGTTCCTCGGGAGACATGAGACATGAAAATGAGACAGACTAAGAGATAAAGGATAAGAGATTGTTAGCCATCGTTAAATGTTACAGAGTTGGAATGATGCATGTAATAACCGTTTCCTTATTTACATAGATAACCAAATGAAAAATAAACTCTTTTTTTTCTTTACTCTCTACATATTCATTACAGACAGAGTTGCTTGTAGTAGTACTGAATGACGATGCTACCTTCAAAACAAATAGTTAGAAGCATGCCTTGAAAAAAGGAGTAGACGAGAGCCCCCATAAATAAATGTAACTAAAGACAATAATGACAATGTAAATGGAGTTGAGAGTGTGTCAAGACAGACTGCAACTTAATTTTTGTGAGGGACTCAAAAACTCAACTCAATCCCTGTCTCTCTCCTTCCCTCATTTCAATCATACTTTACACATGCCATGACTATCTGACCAAATACAAATATTAATATACATATATATTTGTATCAAGTACCCTGGAGAAAATGTTTTTTTTTTTACAAAAGGGATGAAATGTAAATATTAAAAAAGTGCGTGTGTGCATTGTTTCCATTTTAAAAAAATTCTTATACTCTGGTTCTGATAGTGATGGACGTGTGTGTAAAATTATATGGAGTTTTTGGTGTAAAATGTAAAGAGAGAAAATTCTTTTCATTTCATTTTTCACTGTGAGAGAAGAGAGAGAGAGAGGGAAAAAGTGTCAAGCGTCAACAACTTGAATGCGGGAAAGGAGCAATAAGGGACAGTTAAAATATCCGAAAATTAACTAGTCACGTAGTACCCAACATGTAGTACACAACACAGTACAAGTCAACTCACGTAAAAGTACAAATATGTGACTACAAAATACGTAATGAGTACATTTTTTTGTCCTCTCTCTCTCTCTCTCTCTCTCTCTCTACAGCTACACAATGTTATTTGTATATCTTTAATTGAATTGTGTTTTGTGTCTTGATACTTTGATAAATTTTTTTCAAGGGGAAAGGGTTATAAAGATTAATGTAATGAAAATGGAGTGAGAGAAAAAAAGGAGAATAAAATGGAGAACATTTTCAAAACTTTCAAGACAAAAAAAAACAAAGTTTTGTGGGTATAGAGTCAACTGAATGATTTTAACAATATACATATATATATATATATATATATACATAGTAGCCACCATGTGCCAAAGAGAAAAGAAAAAAAGAGAATCAACTTTATGAGGCGTTGTGTTCCCCCCTCCCCCCCCCCTTTCCTATTTTTTTTTGTTGTTGTTTCAAAAGTTTTCTAGAAACAAACATTGCATTTTTTATTCCAGTCTTAGTTTTATTGTGAACGGTTCATTTGTTTTTAGTAGAAAGTAGTACGGAGAGACGCACACACAAAAAAACAAGGAATTCCGCCATCCTCCATTGTACAGAGTGGAGTATACAAATAAAAATACAATAGCAAAAAAAAGTATTTGAATTTGGAAAGGCATTTGTAGTGATATGAAGAAAATCTAAGACTTTTTCTAAGATTGCTCATGATCCTAATTCTCTAAGCCTTAAGGCCCTCCAAAAAAAAAAGTTTTTATGTACAATTCAACATCTAGCATATCTATATATATATATATATATGGAGAAAGTATTTGTATAAAAAGAAATTCTTTTTTAAATAGGACCCAAATATCTTGCAAAACATTTCCCAACATTTCCAATAAGAAAAGGATTTCCTAACTCTCAGTAAAAAAAAAGAGAAAGAGAAAGTAAAAAAAACGTAATTAGATTAAAGTCAAAGTCAAGTAAAATGGATCGATTTAAGATAATTCCATGTACACACTTTAGCATTCTATTATAGATTCTTAGAAATCCTTAGTTTTCTCCAAATGGAGAATAAAAAAAAAGTCTATCAAGTCAAGGGGTGTCTACTATGTGTGTCAGTTTTTTGCAAAAGTTTTCTAGTCTTTAAAGCTCATTTTGCAATTTGTAAACTATCTCTCGACTTTATCTCGCTCTCCTTTCTAGTATGGCCTCACAATTTCAAAGAAGGACATGCAAAAGAATAGAGGAGACAAGGGAGGGCCAATTTAATACCATGTGATAGTTTGTTGAATCCTCTGGATTGGGATCTTAAACTTGACAGCAAAAAGTAAGAATTGGTCTATCCACCAAGGAATTGTCTTTAAAGGAGCTATAAGCCTTTGCACAGTACAAACCAAAAAAAAAATTTACCCCTCTCCAGTCTCCTGACGCTATTCGGGGTAAAAAGTAGAGACGGAGGGAGGGAGAAATCCAGAGCGTTTTTCTTGTTCAGTCTCGACATTAGAGAATCAGTGAAGAGGAGAGCAAGGAAAAGGAGGATGTTATGTTGATGCTGACATTCTTCTTGTGTTTGAGCGAGAGAGCGCATAACATTGCGTGGCTTTAGCCATCAGAGAGAGATGAGAGAGTGTTACTATGGAGATTCTGTGGGATTTCCTGAATTGATTTCTATCTGTCCCTCACTCTCCTCTTTCTTTTTCTTCATCTCCCTCCCTCCCTTTTCTCTCTCTCTCGTTCATGTGGAATTCCTTATTTTATTACTCGTATTTTGGCACATAAAAGAAATTGGGAAGAGGGTGAGGGTGGCCAACGAGATGGGGGAAGTAGAACCAGAAGCAAAAAGTAAAAGAGAGAAAGAAAGAAGAAGAAAAAAAATAGAAACTGGGAAAAAAGCAAGATTGGGATAGTTTCTAAACACCAAGACCGCAATATCAACAACAAGTACATACATATGGCTATTTAAGTGAGACGAAGACAAGGCTCTAAGTTGGGGAAACTTGTATAATTTGTATAGACGCGTCGTCGTCAGGGTGTCTCTTATATGTACACACTATCTGTACACTACTTGAGTATATAGATAGAGAGACCAAAGTTATGTAATATTGAATATAAAAATAACTTGTTGTCTCCCATCTTCCTCATACTGTACGTAAGTATACATGGCTAAAGGTTATGAGTTGTACAAGAATATTTTCTTTTTTTTGACTTGTATGAGCTTCACTTACACTTATGAATTGTGATAGAAGGAGGGGAGAAGGAAGATAGGGCACCCCTCGTATCATGTAATGAATGTTTTCTTGGCCTATTCTGTATCCCATAAGGCCAAAAGCAAAAAAATGGGAGATGTAGTATTATGTCTTATTACTCTTGCTTATGTTATTACATTTCCAATGATGTTTCTCAATGGCTTCTTGCCCTCTCCTCCCTATCCCTATCCTGTTCTCTCTCTCTTCCTCTTTGCGTCTCTAATATCCATGATTCCTGATTATTATCACACACTATGATTATGATTGGAAGCATTGATGCCATTCATTACGAATCACGCTCAGTCCCCTCTTATCACCTCACCATCTAAATTTCAAACTAGATTTTATGCCACTATTCCTCTTCTTCTTCTCCAGTCCTTCTCTTCATCCCTCATGCAAATTTAAACCGGACCAATGAGAGAGTGGGTGAGCGGCGTTACTTTTTGAAATTATGAATTAGGAAGAGAAAAAAATTATGATTTTTTCATTTTCTTCAATACATGAATTTTATATATTGGACAACACCAGCTGTAATAATTGTACGCTTAGGCGCGCAAATGTTAAATTTTCTCTGTATATATATATTGATATAATATATATATTCTGTCATCTGTAGAGAATATCAAATTACAATACAGATTAAAAGAGAGAGACTACACTGCAAGTCTTGTATCTGTACAAGTAAAGAAGTTAAAGCTTATATAGCTTTAATACTCTAAAACTTTTCGATTACGACAAAACTTGGGCGAGCCATAGTAATTTCATATCTGATGAAAAGGATTTAAAGGTACTTATTATATTTATTTCTCATGTACAGCTTATACCCAATTTTTCTCATATATTCCTATCTCCAGTCTCCATTCTATCAGCCTCTCTTTTTACTTTAACTTTCCACCGCTTCTCATAGTTTACCCTTAAATGTGCCTACATATACAGATACGCAATGCCAAATAATAATGGTGTCTCGTTAGAGGGGTAAAAAGAGGATACGCAATAAATACACACATGATACGGGAGAGTACATTGGCACATATGGCTCAAACTTATATCGGATTGAATTGTGATTAGAATTGTGGCTAGAATAGTTTCTAGCGCTACGAATTAGGGATAAAACCAGGGAACGTTACATTAAAAGTAAAAGAGAAAAGTTGAGGCTGCGACCTTTCAGCCCTTTTTTTATTTTTAATTTTATATACTCTCTCTCTCTCTCTCTCCTAGAGTCACCAAAGGGATAAGGCTAAAACAACCCCCTCCCCTTTTATTATATATAACTGAATAATTTGTCTACCAAAGGGTAGCTTTGATTGTTCCCTTTTTTGGCTCCTCTTCCTCGTTACCATACACCATCGCGATCGCCTCCATATCCGAAATACAAGTAGAGATGTTATATGGGACTTGGGACTATAAATTTGGTCCATGTCATGGAAATGAATTTGGTGTTTGAGCGCTAGAGAAAATTGACATTCGAGTCAGTATCAGGAAGTAAAATGAGTTAACCATAGGAACGGAGAGAGACCGAATGCGAGTGAGGAAGGAGGAAAAAGAATAAGGAGGGGAAAAGGACTGTGCGAATCGGTTGAAAATGTTGTTGTTGTTGTTGTGCTTTTTTCACATTTCACTTTTTTAGGATTGAGAGGATTACTGAGCGGTTATATTCTTATATATAAGCTGAGCAGATAGAGTGCTAGACTTGTTTGCTTGGGTATGGTCCCTTGTTTGGGGATATTCCTTCTTCGTTAAAAGTTAAAAGTGGCCTTGTTGTACTTATACGGGGTATGATGTTGATCCATCGTTACCATAGAGACTGTCTCTTCTCTCTCTCTCTCTACTCTTCAAAAAATATGCACGCACTTTTGAAGCGAAATCCTTGGTTATGAAACTACATACAGCTTTTTGAATGCATATAATTTAGATGTGTGTACATATTCTAGAGGAGAATTTTTTGAACGTGCTCTTTTCACTACAGATGGTAAAGTGTATGGGTTGTACGTAACCGTAGCTGTATAACCATTACCATATGTTGATAGGATGAGTAGGTTCACTTAAAAAGAACAGGAAAAGGGATCTCTCTCTTATTTTTTTTTGAGAGAGAGAGACTCTCCGGACTTTGTGTGATGCGATTTGATGTGAGGATGAGGATGAGGGGGAAGTGAATGGGATGGGTGGGGATATGGTTTTGAGTTGTTCATCTTACTTCGTCGACTTCTCTCTCTCTCTCTGACTGTATGCAAAGCAAAAGGTTATGGAGAAAAGGAAGGAGATGTTCTTGAAAAACATTTTTCTGGGTAATGCGAATTCTTGGTCGTCATGTCAAGGAGGATGACATGTGATGAATGGATTGAGGGAATGATTTTATGCTGTGTTTATTTTGACTCCTTGTACTCCTTCTCACATTCAGTCTCTACTAATGACACACGTCCTCACGTTCTTTTCTTTCTTCTTTTTTACTCTCATAATGAATTCAATGCTTGAATTTTCTCAACTACTTAATCCTTGCAAACGAGATGATGAGACTGTCTCTTTGTTTTCTCTCCGTTTTATCTTTCTCTTCTCCAGTAAGTTTGAACCCTCCTCTCACTTTTTTTAAAATGAGAATTTTTGTTTTTGTCTTGTATTCAATTTCTTGTTGTTTTTTTGAATTAAAATAACTTGAATTTTACTTGTTCTTTAAGTCTACAGTCATATCATTTTCTAAGAAGTTGAGATACAAAAAACAAACTGAGAGAGAGAGAGTCTATTTGTAGTTGATGCTTGTGCTCTTTCTTTGAATTTTAATGACGAAGATGAAAAGAAAAACAACAAGAGAATAAATATGGTGATACACATACGACATAGACATACACACAAGTCCGTTTGAATTAATTTTATCGGTTTTCTTATTTCTTCTTTGACACCATGACTCTGTCTACAATACAAATACTGTAAAGAGACAAATTTTTCTCTTTGTTCTTACTCCAATTCTACTACAAATTATTCTTGTCTCTTTACTCTCTTGTGTACAGATACAACAGTTAAAAAACAGACAAAACTGTAATTATGCTGCTTAGTCAAACATTTAATTTAGTTTATTAGATAAATGAATCATGACATTTGATATGTTTAAAATTTTCTTGATTTTCTTGGAATTGTCTCTCTTTATGAGATGAGAGACAAGAGTCAAAAATTTAATTTTAGTCATAAATGTGTCTACATAATTATCTAAATTGAGTTAGGGAAAAGTTAAATAGTGTACATTTAAGAAAATAAGCAAGATATATCTGTACTCTGTACACTACAGATACATGTACAGCTACAAGTAACACAGATAGATGAATCATTGACAGGATAGTTCATCGACGCATGAAAACAAACAGAGATTGTTTATACACAAGCTTATCTTTTCCCCAAATACAATACAAGGGAAGATCTCCACGTTGACTTATTTTATACATGTACACGTACATACATGAAGGTGCTACATGTGGACAAGGGGAATGAAGAGGAAAAAAAAACTTTTGGAACATTATGAGCCGAGACGCATATTTAAATTTTTATTTAAGTTTGGGCGTTTTGGTTTTAGAAGAAGTGTCCAGGTTGATGTGTGACGTAGCAAGATTATTTGTCTTTGTGTGCGTGTGTGTTATACTGAATAACATGTAATGACTGTACCATACTCGTAGCACACGTGAATAAAAAGTCTGTACGTACGCACTCCTCTAATCTTGTGCTGGGAGGTAGGGATAAAAACATTGTGCTTAAGAGAGAGGAGAGAGAGAGAGATGTGAACGAGGGGCTAATACACTGGGACGACAAGAGAGAGAGAGAGTCTTTTGACTGTTGAGGAAAAGGAAATTCCTTATCGAAGCGACACTTATAAAAATGGTTGAACTCCACCCATTGCCAAGACTGATATGACCTACCGGTTCACACATTATCATCGATTCCAACATGTAGTGTAACCCTAGAATTTTATATGGGATTATGGTAATGCTCCACTCTTAATGGATGTCATGTAAAGGATACTCCATGTAGCTAAATATATAACTGGCGTATATAGTACATATTTAAAAAATCTCTTGTTTGGTTATGGAAAAAGTACAGTCATGGACTGTGGAGAAGTCTTACCTCTCTTATAAGAGAGGGAGAGAGACACATGATATTAGAAAAGATCCTGATACCACTCTACTCTACTCCACCCTGTACCGGAGAACCATAATGAGCCTGCTTCTTTTTCTCGGGTGAAAAAATAATTTACAGAGTTGGTTTCTACACGGCCTTCTGGACCCTTGCTGTTTTCTATATGGCCTTCTGGTTTTCGTCCTCTCTCTCTCTCTTCTTGTGTAGAGTCTCACTCACCATCATTCTCATGATGAGCAGAAAAGAAATCCATTGACTTTCAAGCCTCTCTCTCTCTCTCTTATCAATTTATGACTTTGGTTTTCGTTTCTCAAATTCGATCAAATGTATCTAATGCATTATCAACATCTAATCCACAGCCACAAGCTACTAAATATATAATGTAATAAAGTATGAGTCAAACAACGTCCACATATATCCATCCATCCGCCACCAACTAGTACTCCTCGTATTAACCACGAATGAAAAACATGGCAGCAATGAATTTTCTTGAGCGTAAACCAAAACCAATATATTGTGAAATCCACACACAAAAATGAGTCTCTCTCTCTCAGTCTTAGTCTCCAGTACAACCAAAACGATTCATGATACTTGATATGATTGGAAAAAAAGGATATTTTACAAAACCTATATTTATTTATTATAGATACACATGAAAGAGAGATGGAGAATTTACGTAAATTTACTTTGATGAATATGAAACTCTTTTTAAATTATTTATATAAAAAACTAAATTTAATCAAGATAATATCTCAACACATCCCTTCCGGGCCTCTCTTTTTCAGTGAAGATTATAATATACAATATAAATTGTATATAGTTGTAAAGAGACAAAAAAAAGTGAACAATTTTAAATTCATTATGTTCCAACAATTCTCACATTATGCATGCCTTATAAATTTTGACAAAGAAACGGAAGTCTTTAGATCCACTCTTTAGATTAACGTCACTCTGTCTGCAAAATCTTCTTGTTGCATTGTGTAGTTCACACAACCCCAAAATAAATTTAAGTTTAAAGTTTATACTACTGAATTAAATTCTGATTGTAATTCCAATTAGAAGGTCACTTTCAGACTTCCAGTTCCATGCTAGTTAGATAAATTATGTATCTAGAATCTGGAGCAAAAAAATATTTCAAGATACAATTCAAGTCAGTTTATTCACATACAAGTCAAATATGAGAATAACGTGACGGGGGCCACAAGCCACAAGTATGGTATGATATCAGAAAAAGAAACATGAATGTATATAAACTTGTCTTATAAGGTAATTTTTTAAAGAGTGCGTACGACAAAGTTTGTCTTTGTTCAAAAAATATAAAACGTCTTCTGACTCTCTTGGTACAGATATTCTTCATACAGTGTGTGTTCTAGATTCTAGATTCAATTGAAGAAAAAAAAATAACTGGAGAAAATAGCCATGTTTTTTTTGAATTGCTTGTATAAAATACTGCGGCGGAATATAAAATTTTATCAGCTTTTTTTTCTCTTCTTCTCTTCTTCGTATTTTACAAGTCACAGATGGTGACTAATAAATTACTTGGTGGAAATCAGTGGAATATTTTATGAGACTGGCTGCTGTTTTATATTGGTTTCATCTCACGATTGTACATTTTACACTACCAGTCCTCGTATCCGCTATTCGTTATCCTCGCCGTCGTCGGCCCAAGTAGAAAGAAGTATACTCATCGTCACTGCATGTATAATAATACACATATGTATAATATTTAAGAAAAAAGACTACTAAAAAAAGAGTTTCTTTTGTGTCTTTTCTCTCTCTCTCTCTCTTTCTGTTTGTGTATTTTCTTGTATTTTCTGCCTTATCTGCGGAAGCATAAAATGACTGAATATGAATGCACAGATACTAAATGTTCATATACAAGACGTTTATGTTCAAACAACGTTAAAAGTTAAGGGGAAAGGAAAACTGTCTGTCCCTTTTACTTACTCTTCTCACTTGTCACTTTACTTCTCTCTCTCTCTCTTTATAGGTTTTAACTAGTCCCCATCTTTCCCAAAAAAATACACCTTATATAAGTTTGTGACTTGGGTACATGTAGAAAAATATTTTATGGATGAACTACTAAATA
The DNA here is from genome assembly GCA_034700945.1 of Arrhopalites spinosus. Classification (NCBI taxonomy): domain Eukaryota; kingdom Metazoa; phylum Arthropoda; class Collembola; order Symphypleona; family Arrhopalitidae; genus Arrhopalites; species Arrhopalites spinosus. The sequence continues at coordinate 19,631 of JAQIVZ010000635.1, read as the reverse complement.
AATTATTTACATTTTCTTGTTTTGGACAACATTTAAACTTATTCTCCAGTATTTTTTTTTGGGGGGGGGGGATGAGATTGTGATGGAGAGACTGATACATACAAGAGAATTATTTAAAATATATTTATTATACAAAAACAAGACTTTATTTGAATTTTGTGGCACTGGGAGTTTTTAGGAGTTTGAGTCTTGTTTTTTTAATTGCCGACGAAATGAAGAGATAAATTGGGAAGAGTGAGATTTTAACGATTTTAAACTCTACTTATTTGACTTTGACCCATGTAAAATGAGGGCAGTCTAAAATGAATGAATTTTTTTATCTTCTTCTTCTTCACAAGGCGTCAAATGTGGGTGTTGCCTCCCGTCATCAGATATTCGACAGTCATCTTGTTCCCTTCTTCATCTTCGTCTTAATGTTCTCTTTGTACACTTTCTTACATACAGTTTTTACTCCGTGTTGAGACTGACTTGAGTTGGATACATAGGAAGTGGCCAGTGTCAGACTTCATCTCAAAGGAATCTTTTTTTTTCTTCTTTTTTTCCTTTGAAATCAAAGAAGCGGCCCTCCAAGCTTTCGAGAAAAAATGTTGGCGGAATCGTTTATCGTCTTTTTCCCCTCCTCCGTTCTTCATTTACATTCCCAGTGCAATTTCACCCTCTTGTCTCTCTCTCTCTCTTCCTTCAGAGTTTGGACCTTGGCAGCAACTCTCTTGTCATTTATGATTTTTCTTTCTTTTACACTCTCCTCTACTCAACTTGGTCTTTTTCTGTTCAATTAACTTTCTGTCCTATAAGTTTAAAGGTTTAAAGACAAACCACAATTTTTTCTGTCATTATGTCAAACATTAAATGTTTTTTAGCATAGTACTTGTACGCTGTACTGAGTACTCGTATCGGCATATTTTTTTAAGAAGAATTCTTCATACAAAAAAAAATATTCCCAAAAAGAGTTTAATGCCAAATGTTGTTTGAGTGTCTCGCTTGTAATTTTTTTTTTGCTGGACATGGATATCAAACTTTTTTTTTCTGCCTATGGTGAATAAGCCTATAAGCGAAAAGGAAGAGGGTTTTTTTTCTACTGGACGTTTATAGTTCTACACATCTTATTATCATTTCATTTAACTGCTTTAACTTTGACTTTGTTACGTAGGAAGATTGGCTTTTTTTATTTCTTTACATGAATATGAATTTTATTTTAATATCTGTATTCTGTACAAAAATGTATTGTCAAAACTACAGTGAACACTATCATGTTGATCATTATACATAACATGGTGGCAATGTATGATATATGTATTTTAATGTATTTATGTCCTCCCAAAATTGGCGATTTCTCTGACGATCCCTCGAGTGTACTTACATTCATTACGGCCATATCATACCACTGAACAACATTTATAATATATTCAAGCCAATTTAGATCTCCATCACTGATCCCTCTCTCTCTCTCTCTCGTCCGATTAGTCTGGAGTGACATAGAAGGAACTCTTGATAAAATTTCACTCTGAACGTAGTCGAGAGACCTCCTTGACTTTAACACGAATTCATTTCAATTCCTCAAGTGAATTTGAAACTGAAGCTCTAAACTGCCAACTAGATTTTTTTAAAATATGTAATAAAATTTAATTTAATTTTAAATTGAATATACACAATCATAATTATATTATATATATGGGATACAAGTTACATAAGAGAGAAACTAAGAACAAGATAATTCAAATTAAAATATAAAAGACCCACACTCATCCCCTCCCCACACCCCCTCTCCCAAAAAAGTTTCTGGTTTATAGTTAGTATCTCTTATCTCACTGATAACTTGAGGGGTGTAAAATATTACTTATTCACCATCATATATTATGTGACTAGCCACAAGCTATAAAAGAAGAGAGAGATAATGTTTTTAAAAGGGAAAAATAGACTAGTTTAATTTATTTAATTATTTAATGCACACGTATATTCATGAAATGTGTGAATTAAAAGTCATGGAGGTGTTGTTTGTTCCCTTTGTTTTTTATGAGTTATTGTACTCAATGTCTAGGTCTTGTTTTACAGTGTATCTGTACACTTGTACAGTGTAGACGTGAATAAATTTTAAGTTAAATATATGTTTTTAGTTAGATTTAGTAATTTAACTTGAGGCTCCACTACTACAGACTACAGATAGTCTTATTTAATCGTTTACATTCCATTGGGGGTTTCATTGAAAAAGTGAATTATGTAAAGAAGAAATTAAAATCATGTTGGGCACTACCACAACCATCAACACTTGTCTGTTCTCATTTTATAACATGGAGAATTAATATCCTATAAAAGTTGATCCTATTGTTATGTCTCTATGCACACAGAGTGAGCAGACTTTATATGCTGACATGGTGTTAAATAAATGACTAGGTGTTACTTCATATTGAGTTGTGGATTGATCAAAGTCTTGACAGAAAGAGGGGTCGGCGAAATTTCCGGTTTTTCCTACTCACATGCTCAGAATTAGTCAGGGCTTCTGGTAATTAGAACTTTGTGGCTCTCATTGTAATGTAACGTGTGCAGGCACAAGGCACGAAAAATCATTTTTGGATGGGCTAAATCCCTTTTGTTTTTTTCATTAGTTTTTCTTTTTTCTCTCTAACGGAAGGATGGAGAATTTCGTGAGGAGAGTACTTTATTCATGATAAAAAGAATTGTTCTAATATTAATTTTAATTTGTAATGGTCTATTTTCGTGTCTGTACTTGTGTGTTGCTTCCATTTTGTAGAGTTAGTTGTAGAGTAAATAAAGTTACGCATTAATTTGTATTTATTTAAACAAGGCATTTTTTTAAAATAAATTGTTACAAAATATTCTTATAATTTCCAGACTTCCTTAAAGCAACTGACCATGGAATACATTTGTGTTGTCCATGGTCTGTAGAACTAGAAAAAACTCACAATTCTTTTTCAAAAAGGAATCTGACGTCATTTCATTAAAATAATTGCATTTAAAAATTATACATTACCCCCCTCTGTACATTTCCATTTGTGATTGTGTGTACAGACTCAGACTCGATTTGAGTTGTAGAAAAAGTACAAATCAATTCAGAATTTAAGCCACAACTACAGATACATGTATCTGTATTTGTTATAACGATAATGGCATTTGGTTTGAGGGCCTCTGTTCTGTCCTAGTAGAAAAATATGATGATCGTGTGGATGAGTGGGATGTGAGGAATTTTTTTTTCTTCTGCTTCTACGTCTGTCATGTGCTTGTCAATTAAAATGAGCCAGAGTAGATCACATTTCTTAACAATTTTACGATTGGTAGGGTTGGTTCATTGAGTTGAATTCCTCGTAAAGAAGAAGATGGGAAGATGTGTTTATGATGTAAAAATTATTGCCATAAGTTTGTATAGAAAAATATCTATAATTTTGGGAGTTTTGTCTTATAACACATATTTACCCTGTGTGTGTACTGTGTGTGGAGAGTGTACGCCATACGCACTGACACAAGTTGAAATTGTTAAATTCAGCAGCCGACAGCAATAAGTTGAGACAACGTGAATTATTATCATTGTTTGAGAGAGAAAGAGAGAGAGGAGTTGAAAGCCCTGTATAAAATTGACTGAAGGGATGGCATCCATTGACTATTTACTACAAAAGTTTCTACACACAACATAAAATTACATTGTAACACAAACTTTTGGTGGTTCACTTATTCACTGTACACTGTACTTACTCATATGAGGACTGTCAGCTTGGCGTTGGCTTGAAAATTTTGTCTGATGGGTTTCAATTGAAGCTAATTTAAATGCACTTGGAACCCTCAAAATTACAGGGTAAAGGACCGTCCATTTTTACAATGGAGAGAGAGAGAGAAACAGTTTTCTTCATTACATTTACAACAAAAACAAATACAATTATTATTCTTGTTTGAGTTTCATGTTCATACACAATCATAGTTAACTCAACCAGGAGATAATTGTCAACCATGTCAGGCAAGTTGATGTTAATGTCACTTACAATTCCACCATTTTTTCTCCAACTCCCTTCTCTCCTCTATTTATAATGCTTCCATCATCAAATGGGAATTGTCTCAAAGTACAATTTAATTTAAACATATTTCTCTATAATTTTGATTCTAAAATTTCATTAATTTTTAACTCACCATCAGTAAAATGAGAAATCCAATTTTAATTATTTTTTTTACTTCTTTTAATGCCTGATTATCCAAATGACTCATTCACAGAAGGTTTTTTCTCAATAATTATAATTGTTTGAAAAAAAGAGGTGAAGGGGTCCATATGGAGCTGGATCTTTTTTGAAATAAAAGAAAATGGGTAAAGTGTGCTCTCTGTACATTTAAAATTCTTGTTCCAAATCCCAATCCAAGCTAATAATAAAGCTCAACTTTTTTTTGTGTCTGTCTCCTCTCTTGCAGAATGAATTGCCATCCCCATTCATTTTTGTATTGACTACAGATACACATGATTTTTACATATAGGTTATATATAATATATAATTTTTAACTCATCTGCCTAGTTCGAACCCCACTTAGACTTTTAACTTGAATGTACTTTATGGACAAGGAAGGCTATTATATTTATATGTACATAATACACATTTGAATTTTAATTTGACCCTCAAGCTGTCAATCATTTTCTGTAATATTCTTTCATCCTCTCTCTCCTAGGCAATAATGATAGTGGGCAGGGCAGGGCTGGAGAGGGAGAAAAATACATAGAACTGTATTAAATACACACACACTGTACATAACATACCAGATGAATTGTATTTATTGAGTTTAGTAAAAAATTTAAAAATGAATGGAGAGCATCCTCACTCATTTTTACAATTTTTGATTTTATTTTATCATCCATATTTACATGGGAATTGTGACTCTTAAAAAAATTGTTTCACATAGACCGGTTCGTTAGGCTTGTTATAATAACTTGATGTGGTAGAGTGTACACAAATTTCAAAAAAAGTTGTATGTATAACTTTTAACAGAGAAAAAAAAGATGATATTTTTTTTTTCAAAAGTGTGTACTAGTGGTAATGATGATGAAGAGGAACTATTTAAGAGTTTGGTACAATATAGAGCTGGAGGTTATCAATAAAATATGTTTTATTTATGATTTTAGGTCAATATAGATCGCCTAGAATCACTGAACATCCCAAAGATGTACTCGTCAAGAAGAATGAACCCACTACTCTTAATTGCAAGGCCGAGGGGTAAGTAGATTATTTCATGCTGTTTTTTCTTCTTTTCCATTTATTATTCAACTAAATCTTTAAAGGTATACTTCGTAACATTTGAATCTTTTTAAAATTTGAATATTTATATAATCGTGAATTTATTTTTTTTATCTCTTGTGGTTTATTTACTCTTTTTTTATTTGTATCAAGCATCACCATGTTATTGTCGTTCAAACTGTTATTTTGAATTTGAAATATTATGCATAAATTTGGACAAGTCAAACTTGAATAAACTTTACAAAATTTTTTTCAACATGTAAAGTGTACAGTGTGCATATCATATACAGTTAATTTTTTTGTATACAAAATTTTCAGGTCTATGGCATGACAGTTTAAAAGAAATTAATAAGACAAAATAATAAAATTTACATTATTTTGATTTCAAACAAAATACAATACATCACGATGCATGATACTTTTTTATTTGAAAATATTAATTATTTTATTCATTTTTCTATACCTTTAATATGACAGTGAGAATATGAATGAAAGTTTTAACGCTTGAAAGTAACAAATTTATGAAATGTTGTTATAAAAATTTTTCATTGTATTTTAATTAAGGAAACCGGATCCAGTCATTGAATGGTTTAAGGATGGCGAGTTGCTGAATAATAGGTTTGAAAATTATATATATTTTATTTGTTATAATTATTATGAACAATAGAACAAAAGTTTTTTTCAAAAATTAAATTAATTAATATCAACCATGTGTCAACGTGATGCCTGCCACAATTTAAAAGTGTCAAAATGTCTATCATTTAAAATTTCAAACTTCCTGTTTGAAAAAATAGACAAGCTACCTTTTTCTAAATTGGTAAATTTCTAAACCATATTTTATTTTTCCCCTTTCTTTTAAAAAAAACAGCCCATCAAATGATGGTCGCCGAATATTTCTTCCGGGTGGTGATTTGTTCTTCCTGAGTGTTTCATTCCCGGATAGTGGAACATATTGGTGCATTTCAAAGAATCAAGTCGGGAATGTTCGGAGTCGGAATGCATCCCTTCAAGTTGGAGGTAAAAAAACTTAACCCATTATATATATAGATAATATTACATATAAAAAAATACCAGGGTAGATAGGGCCAAACACGCCGGTGTTTTTTTCATTTTCATTCCATTCCATTGAGTCCAGTCAAGACGAGAAGGTTTTTTTGGGGGTAAAAAAAATTGGAAGGAAGAGCACAAGGGCTATCATCTGATTCTGGTGTTTCATAAATATAATCCATCCCATCCTATCCATCCCTTGGAGACTTAAAGCTCTCTCTCTAAGAGAGAAGCGCATCTTCTATCTTTACACCCATTTTCTTCCAATACATAGACATCGCTTTATCAATTTTGAAAAAAATACTTTCCACCAAAATATAAGATAAGCTTCATCTATATAGGTATAGGTATGCAATTCAATGCAATGTGCAATGCATTTCTGACGGAAGAAAACATAAGCTATTAAACATAAAATAGTTGGACTTGTACCACCATTATTATTATTAGACGAAGAAGACGAAGGAGGAGGAGGGAAGATTCAATGGCTAGAAATACCGTCCATGTCATATTATAGGGTTATAAGTGGAAAGTGGAGTGGAAAAAAATGGTGTTGGGTAAAATATATTGTTTGCTAGTGCTGCACTATGCCCTTGCTTATATTTCACAATGTGTAAAATATGTACACCACACAACAACCAATTTTCTCCAGCCTCAAAGAAGGAAAAAGAAGCTATCTTTTAATATCATTTTGTGAGCGCTTTGAATCTAAAACTGTGGACTGTAATACTGTAAAAAAAGTTTTCATGTTCTGATAGGATGTTGAATGTGGGCAGAGATACCGTAATAACTCATGAAGTGGTCGACATCTGATTAAATCAGCTTGTCATGAGAGGTGTTATACCTCCACTTTTCCATATTACAGTCTCACTCTCTCTCCCCATCATGATCATGATAGAAACAGAATGGAATGAGAGAGAGAAATAGCCAACAACAGATCCCATAGAACCTCAAAAAACTCTTTTCTCTCGGAACATTTCCCAACTTTATATATATGGCCCATATCCAGATAGACAAGCCAGATAGACGAGAGTGTATGCCTATAGAGAAAATTGGAGGTACGGGTGTGTGTTAGTGTTAAATAAGAGCATGTTCATTGTATGCATAAGACATAAGAAGCCTCCATGTGCTCCTATGAGGAAGAAGAGGATAAAAAAGGAGCATCTTCAATATAAAGAGAAATTTCTCTCTCTCTCCTCCCTGTTCAGATTGAATGGTTTGAGGCCAAAAAGTGATATTATATATAGGAAAAAACGAAAGCTATTCTTTCACACCGAATTCTTCTAAATGATGATAACAACTGACGTGGAAAAATTGGATGTGCTCAACAAAATTTGAGTATTTTTCTTGTCTCTACGGAACTCCTCATTTTTCTAAACTTTATATCTTAGGTAAATTCTTCCATCCCTTATGTTATGCATTGTGTATGATCTAACTATTGAAATTTACTATCAAAGATCATCATATGAATTCTTTAAAGTTAACAATATCTGATGGTTATTGCTTAGCTACTGATATCATCTATTGCTTATTGCTCTTTCACCATGTTGATGGCCCATGTCCCTAACTTTTTTTGAAGAAAAAAAACAAGAATGGAGGGTAGCCCTGTATTTTTTTGACTCCTGTTTGACTTGATGTTATTAACAAATTTATTCTTGATATTATTCCCAAAATCTTTTTATCTTTTCTATTCTGTGTCAAGGCTCCCTGTCTAACGTACACGTAGAGACTAGAGAGATATAAAGATGTTCCCTTTTTTTGTGACTTTGGGTAAGTCATCTCTATCTTGTTAAAATCTGGGGTACATTCAGTGTCTGTACACTCATTGAGTACACAAGAGATGAGTAGAGAGAGATAGAAGGACTCTATTATTTGGAGGCTCGGTCAGGATAAAAATAAGGTGCTAGGTTGTGGGTCCATACACAATGTAGAAAAATCTGTATAAAAGAGCTGTAAGGATTATGTGGATTCGTCGACAAAGAGTATTAAACAAGAACACAAGTTATGAGATGAGGACAATGGAGTCTCTCTCGCCCTTTTAGAAAGAAATGGAAATGGAAACATAAATATGAAGAGAGAGTATGAGTTGTGAAATGGAGAGTTTATAAACTTGGCTTTAATGTTATGATTAGGGTGTTAGTGCAGTTAAAGTGTTGGAAGGATCCTCTCCCTTTCAAAAAAAAATATAATTCTTCTTCCTCTCCTTGTTGTACAAAGTTTCATCTCTATTCATCTTGGTTTAAAATCAAATAACTATTTTTTCTCATACTTTACATTACGTACAACACAACACACAACATATATAGCCCCCTTTCCTGGTTCCTTGTACACAAATCCAAAAAATGAATTGTCTTCTTTCATCATCACACCATGTATGGCCTCAAATATTTTTTTCTAAACAAGCTCAACTCCAACTCGTACTCACAAAAATTTATATAGGGAAGCTTAGAGAGAGAGAGAGAGAGATGATAATGGTAAACTTTTTAGTGAATAGAGAGAGGATGTCATGGAGCCCCCAGGTATCTTAATATTATATTTCTTGTTATTGAGCTAAAAAGTAGGAAATGTGAGTGTGAATTGTCTTGTTTGTGGAACCCGAAGCTGATTACTTTTTATTATATAAAAGCAAATTCAAAAATATTCTATACCCATTCCATTCTTTACAATGTACAACCTACAAGATAAGTAGGGGAGGTGAAAAAAAAGCCGATGGGGACAATGAAAGGGAAAAAAATACTTTTTCTTTTTGGCTTTGGCTCTAGCTCCTACAACAACAATTTTCTCTTGTCCCTGTACAACACAAAAGCCCCCAACATTAGATTATATGGGTAACTTTCTATGAACCATATAGTCTACATATAATAATAAGAGATTAGTTTTTGACTATACGAGTTAATATTATATTACAATATGGAGTGTAAATGTAAAGCATTCAAAATGTCAGCCCCAAGGTTTTACGTTTTGTGTACAAATTCAATTTGAATTTCAAAAAAAAAACTTGAGAGCCACCTGGCCGACCCATGTGTCCATCAATGATGAACGCCACTCAAAGTCACACGTCCCTCTCTCTCTCTCTGGAGTTTGTACAGTGTCTAAAGTTTAGAAAAGGTTAAAGGTAAAAAAAATTAAAACAAAATAGTGTTAAACGTAATTTTAAAATAAAGAGCAAAATATTTTTTTTTTTGACAAACTAACTATCAGTATGAACTGACGGATAGGTGAGAAATCTTGTTTTTCTTAAAATAATACACATTATCTACCTAGCTAGGTTTTTTTTGGTACATTGTTAACTATTTATTTGAAATGACAGGACGAATTACTGAAATAGTACAAGTACAAGAGAGTCAAGAGAAAGATTTTTTGACGCTCTGTCTGTCTATCCAATTCCAACTCAAGTCAACCATCTGATGAGCCGGAAAAAAAGAGACAGGAATAGAAAACGAAACGTAAAAAAAGTTTAAAAAATGTAAAAGGGGAGAAAACAGTGTACGAGCCAAGGCTATATCAAATGAACCATTATATAATGGACATATCCAACTTTTTTTTTTAACATGTTGTGGGTGTATGGGAAATGAATTCCTCATTTTTTATATTCTTCTTCCTTTTTTGCTCTTGATAACAAGCATTACAAAAAATGTTTTTCTCTCTCTCAAACATTTTATATTTACAATAGTCATCACAAGGTCATCTCCTAAATTTAAATTTTTTAAAAAAATTCTTATTACAGACCAAGAGATGAATAAAAGAGTTGTCAGTTTTTATAAAAGAATTCATTTTGGACACGAGCACAACATGAAGAAATCATTTTTTGGAGTGATATCCCCCAATTTGGTCAATTTTATTTTGACGAGGTTCTCTCACGCAGAGCAAAAGTAAATAAATACAAATATGAATGGGAGAGACTAAAAATTGGTTACATTTTGTGTAATTAAGATGTAAATTTATGAATGCTGTACATATACAGAAGAAGGAGAAGGGGGGAGGGATGAAGAAATAAAAATAGTGAATGAATTCCTCTCATTTGTTAGTTAAAGAGTATAGTGGTTGGTGTGTAGTGAAGTTCAGTCGATGGTACTAAAAGATGTGTAAAGTGAATGAGTGATAATGCCTCACTGAGCACATCTGCATGTACAGTTAAACTCCTAGAAAGGCCCTAATGAATGAACACATCTCCCGGGAGCTAAACTCCCCGATACGTTTACTGTAGAATAAATAAACTATATATACTCCTCCTTTAATAGATATAGACACAAAATGGGGATATATTATAACGTCTTTATATTACAAATATGTTCATGAGGGGGGGAGGGGGTTCAAACCGAATATTGTCGACTTGATCTGACGTACAGAGAGAGAGAGAGAGAGAGGGAGAGTATATATATAGAGAGAGAGAGTTGTATATTGAATTTAGTTGTAGTCTTATAGATTGTATCTAGATCCCAAATCCAGCTAATGTAGAGAGTTCAGAGTTCAGTCGAATCAATAAGTGTCGACTCCCACCCGACTCTTACTCAGTCTTCCTCTTCCTCTGGCTCTGGCACTTTCTACAGCTCCAGCTCTTCGGTCGATGGATTTTTGGCCATAGTAATTAAATTCTGACGGTTCCTTTCCTTTCCCTCCATCTCTCTCTCTCTCTCTCTCTCCCTCTTCTTTCTCTTTTCTACAAAACCAAAGGCACGTTTTCATCTTACACACATGTACATATTTGTATTAGCATTTGTATTGTGTGTGTTTCATTCGATATGCTCATTTTTATGTACATACAAATATATATGTACACTACACACTATAGACTGTATTGATAGAGTCAGCTTGTAAGTTGTGTGTGTGTGTGTGTAGATTGGAATGACGTGGAGGCAATTAGAGAGTTTGCCATTGTCAAAACTGTTTGGTTTCATCGTCTGATGTCCTGGAAATTGTTCACCATAAATCACTAGAAGAGTGGTAATGAGTCGACCGTCTCATGCATTTCCGATATCGAGGCCAAACAACTTCATAGACCAAGAACAAGTCTTCTCCCAAAAACTAAGTTTATACGTACACACTCCTCCTCCTCTCTTTGTGTGTGTACAGGACAAACGCTATAGTTATTTGTCTAATGTTATATATTATCTCTTTTGTCTTTGTCTTTTGTAGTCTTTAGTTTTCTCCACAGTAACTCTCTCTCTCTCTTAGTAAGAGAGAGAGAGATGCAGATACGTAAGCATCATTTACTCTGTATTATGTAATATACTTTACTCTTATTTTCAATTTTGTTTGTCACCATCCCTTGGATGAGATAGAGAAGGTACACTTGATTTGTTTTTGTGTGACAGTTGTGTTTCGTGTGGAAGGGTATGAGCATTGTGTGTTGTGTTGATGGGTATGTGTTTTTGTGTATTTACTCTCCCAGTTTCTATTTTCTATTAGAGTTGGGTTTGGCTCTTACAAATGGAAAGGAGAGAAACGAGGTTTTTGGTGAAAGTGTGAACATTGTTGCATATATGCACAATAATAGAATATTATGTGATTGTAAACAGCATGTTTTCTCGGCGTGTGTTCCTCATCTCATCTCAAACTCATTCTCATTTTGTCTCCCAATCTTCTTCTCCTCCTCCTGGCCTCCTCGGGAAAAAAGTTTATGAGGTGCGATCCCTGGAATGCATTCGTAGCACGAAACATTCCCTTTTTCTACAAATACAGACACACATTTGTCTATATGTGTGTGTGTGACCTACGCATTCAATTTATGTGCGTGTACAAAAACCAAGTTCTAGTGGGGTTTGCTCATTACTTTTGCATACCAAGAGAAAGATTCAGTACAATGGATTGGCGAATCGCCAGGATAATTATCATTGCTTCCATTAATCATGACAATTTGGATTTTCTCTTTGTAAAATAAAGCCAAAATTAAATTTTTCTCCAAAAAAAATTTCCTTTTATGTACACATTTTTTCACTTGAAAATTTAAACGAGCTTTCAATAACAGACACAATTTATAGTGACTTTAGAAAAAAAGGGAGATGAGGTGAGGGAGAAGAATTACAAAACAATAACGTTTACTCGTACGTTTACTACAAAAACTGTAATACAAGTTGAGGGGAAGCTGTACTAACAAAAAGAAAGTATTTTTTTATAGTATGACTCCATTCAAGAACCTGCAACCATTTCCGTTTTTTTTTTGTTTTTTCTTGGTCTTCATCTTCATCTTGTGCAATTTAGAAAGCCTTGTACTTTTTTGTCTGGAGATGGTGATCATCCTTCATTCATCTGACAAGAGAGAGAGAGGGAGGAAGATAGATGCTAGATCAGCCTTTTTGTAGAAAACAGAAGCAGAAGCCATATGCACATTCACCTTGGTCCATGAATCCCTTTCCGTCTTTTGAGACTCCTCTCACTAGACAGAGACAGTGAGAGAGAGAAACGCATTATTATTGCATTGCATTGCGTAAGTGTAGCGTGGCATGCTTACAACCGTTATGACCATGCATTAAGAACGAGACGATGGTCTCGTGCGCGAGAAGGCGAGCTCCTAATGTTCTTTTAGTTTACTGAATCTCACAACTTTTTTTTTGCTTAACAATTTTCTTACATCGTACGCAGCCCATTCTACTATTTATTCGTGCATAACATCTTCATATATTTAACTCATGCACTTTTCCCCATGCAATGCATTCTCCTCTGCATCTCTTTGTCTGTGTGTGTGTGTACTCTGTACATGCCTTGTGTTATATACAAAGACAGAGAGAAAAATATACACAACTCTCATCTCTTCCAGACAAGGCTAAGAAAGTGCAGAGAGTGCAGGCAGACAAGCAAAAAGGGAAGGAGAGGGAGAGTGCAGGCACTTCAATTTCTACTTTTAATGCCTTCTTCTATTTTCTCGTCCTTCTCCTCCTCTTCCAAAAGGCCTGCCTTGAGACGTGTCGTGATAGTTAAACAGAAGAGGAGAGAGAGATATAAACGTGAGGAGAGCAAGAGGTAATCTCTCGCTGTATTTCAGATATCTTTTTTTATTATGTACACGTACATAAGGTGAAGGTTATCTTATAGGTGAGCTGCTGGAGGCTGAGGCCTACATGGAAGGCAGAATTGCATCACGGTAAACACACAAAAATTCCCGAATTTTTAAAGATACAGCATGTGTACTGTACAGAGAGAGAGAGAGGAAGAATATTGCAGACAACGTTTTCAAATGGAACGAACCAAAAAAAAGGGGAAAAAATGGATGGCAGACAGAGAATAGGATAGAGTTAACGTGAATTCGTTGTGATGCAGCTGTTCTTCATCCATCCATTTTTCCATTTTTCTGTTCCCCTTTTCTGTTCGAAAAGTTCCAAACAATTCTTCTTCCTCCTCCTCCGCCTCTTCTTCTTCTATTTTTCTCGAGAGCCTTCAAGCTGATTCTGTGAGAGTTGAGCTTTTTGCAATTCCATAACAACTGAGGGGTAGCGGAGAGAGAGATCTCTCCGCTTCAATTCAAAGAGTAAGAGAAAGCAACCCCATGTTTTGACGTTGCCAATGCCAATGTGCACCTTTAGAACTCACATTTTAGCCTCCAAACTCAATCCCTCCACTATCCATGTTTGTATGGATAAGGTGTCTCTATTATTTGCATTTCCATTTCACGGAAATGGGAACCGAGAAGGGAGAGGGGAGGAGTGAAGAAACCCCACCGTCTTTTATTTTTATTATTTCAAATGGTACAACATATCGAAATCTTTAGTATAATGTGGTTGCCATTTGTACAAAAAAAGAGAAAAATTTGAATATAATCTAAACTTTCTCCCCTTTTTTTTTTCTTTCAATGGCAATGGCACTCTCAAAGAAAAAAAAGAAAAAAAGTTTTGTTGATAAAAAAAATTTCCTGTTAACTTTCACTTTATTTTGTACAATCCCAATTTGTACGATTTCTATTATTTTTTTGATCCAATTTCAAAACTGGAACTATAATTGGGTTGAAGAATTCTTGCGAAATTTCTGTAGAAAAAATTAATATGAATTTAATTATTTAGACAGATGGAAAATAAGGTTTAATTTAATTTAATCTCTTTTTTTCATTATTAATTTACATTTTCCTTATGTATTCTAATTTCATGTTTTGTGCAATGTAGTGTCGTATTTTAATAATTAAGCTGAAAAGTATTTGCATAAATTAAAAATTGTTACTATGCGTGCAAACAAGAGGGGAAAATAATAGAGAGGAAGTAAATGTTAAGAGAGAGGGAGGCTCAAATTGAAGAAAATAAAGAGCAGCCCTCCAGTGCAGAGCATCGAGTAAATGGACTTTGCTTTACTGAGATGAGGATGAGGTTCGCAGCTTCTTGTCATAATTTGTGAAATTTTTTTTCTCTTCTTTTTTCTTCAAAACATTCAAGTCAGTTACATACACTTGACTACATGTAACATTGTAGGTACATAATTCTTTAGATTTCTGCTCATGGATCAAGTCTCAAGTTGCTACTTGAGTTCATTGAGTTTACACATTTTTTTTAAGACAAAGTCTCAAGAGTACAATTATGGAAACAACCATCCTTGAAGTTTTTTTTTCCTTGGGATAGTGGAAGAGAAAAGAAAAAGAGAAAGTTGATTTAAAATTCTGCGTGGAAAAAAATGATATGACAATTTTTTAATAGAAAATGAAATGAAAATTTTACAAAAAAAATCCTCTGGCCATGCAGTATGCATCAACATTCTGTAAAAGTAGAAAATACACAAAAACAAAAAAAAAAGGAAAAAATTTTTTTTAATCTAGAATCTAGTTTGTCAAAAATATTTATTTTACATAAACTTTCTCTTTCTTTCATCTAGTTATCTCTATGACTGATATAGTTAGAGCTAGAACTAGAACAGTGGACTGGTAAACACAAAAAAAACTATCGATTTGACTATCTCCTCCTTTCTCTTTATTCTTTTTCAAGTTTGTGAAAGCGTCAATTGTGTTGAAAACTTTCTCCTTGAAAATTTTCCAACATGTACATCACTTTCTCTTTTTCCCTATATAAGCTATAAGTATTGTCGTTTGTCTTCTATAATATATTTTAAATAGAAGGAATCGTTATGTTCAACATTTGTGTGTGCAAGTGGTTAGTGAATATGAATGAGAGAGAGAGAAAAAGAGAAAGCAAAAAAAAGATGAGGATGACTATGAGACTTGAGGGCTAAGTTTTGTTCTCTGTTCCGGTTCCATTTTGTTTCTTTCTCTTCCCTCCAAACTTGCAATCTAAAGAGAGAGAAAAGAGAAAGGAGTTGAGTTTAATTCTACAGTTGTCGAGTGGCTTGAGGAAGAGTTTTGAGAATCAAGAAATTTTGTGGGGATGAAGATGAAGGGTGTTCTTACATACCGACTGATATACATTTTCCCCTATACTTCACACAATAAGGGATTGTACTACAAATATATATATATTATATATATATATCACAAGATGAAAATCTAATAATAGAGAAATTCTCTATATAAAAAGAAAAGTGTACACGTGGGCTGGAGAGAAACATAGAATAAATCATGGAGCAACTGTTTTGAACCTCGTGTCTATTTCCCATTTCATTATACATAATAATTTGGTTATTCTTATGTGATAACAAAATCTATCCTTTGGCATCTCCAACCCGAGCTATACTTTACATGTAACAACTTTCTCCACAAAAAAAGTATGTACGACAAGGCTATCTATATGTTTGGATTGTCAGCATCCTAACTTTAAATCTACAGATAGCTTTAGGTATTCAAAAGAGGGCAAGAGGTTTTCCAAGACAAAAGAAAAAGGAAATATGAAATAGATGAAAATTTTGAATTAAAAGAGATTGAGATGGATGAAAATTAGGAGAAGAGAGAGATTCAGTGGTTTCTACTTTCTACAAATATAGACTTATACAAATCGTACATAGTGATGATGAGAGAGAGAGAGGGAGAGAGGCGGAAGCCAAAGTCTCAGGAATATGGATAGTGAATAGGGAGAAATTTTTGGAAAGGGGGAGGAGAAATGAGTGAAAATTTTGGTTTTCTCATTTTCATTTCCTACACAAGCTACAGGCTAAAGGATTTCCTTCTAGTTTGTGTAACTTGTAGAGAAGTAGAGCAGGGAGTTGTGAAATTAGACTTGTTATGATTAACATAAGATATTACATGTCAGATGCCTTCCCTGCCTCCTGTACTTTTTAACTCATACTGCTTTATTATGCTTACGACTCTTGTCATGACCACATAGACCAAGAGTTGGTCCCGCGTACTCGTACACAGTCATTATAATTACGATATTACTTAAAACTGATGCCGTATGTACAATAGACAATAAACACGCTTGACTGCCACCCATAGACCTTATTTGAGTCTCATTTGAGAACTGGAGCGAAGAGGCTCTGAAATATTCTTAAGGATGATGATCTTCATGATGATATTTCTATGGAGAAAGTAAATGATAAAAGTACTATCTGGACGTTTGAGGAAAACCAAGGAATAAGCATTATTGCTGTATAAAGTTAAAGACTAAAGTTTTCTCTAGAAGAGAGAGAGAGAATGAATTGAACACTTTGTATGATGTGGATGGAGGAGGAGGATGAGGGAGGGAATGGCAGTGTTGTTTGCTTCTCCTTGCGTTTTGTGTGTGCGTGTTAAGAAATGAAAATGAGCTGGCCGTCGTCCTGAATTTTACTTTAGTATGACGCCACAATTAGAATTTTATGTTGAAACTTGGTACATTTCAACTTTTCAATCCCCCACAAAATGTAGAGAATGTTAAATCTTATAAGAGTGAAACCCCCCCCCCCTCCTCAAAAAAACTGGGGTTCTATTTGTGTGTGTATAATGTACACAGAAATCTCTGTTATGGCTTAGTAAGAAAAAAAAAGTTTTGCTAAAAGTTTATAAAATATTTCCTCAATCTTATTACATGTCAACCCCCCTCCCTTATAATTATCTTCATTTTAAGACATGGAGTAAAAGTATTAACTTTCATGTTGTGTGTATAATACACATACAACCATTTATTTTCCTTTATTATAATCTACGACTCTGGGAGGTCTTGTGTGTTATTACAAATTTCAGCATTTTGCAAAAAAAAAGTTTGCACAAATGTTTTTTTTTGCATATTATATTCCCTCATTTTTCCTGTAGTCAGTGACTGTACTTTGAATATGATTCCATTTTTAATCTTGTTTTTACCAAATAAATAATTTTGGAGACTCGAAGAAACAAAAAGTTTCATCAAGTGGAAAGAGAGAGAGAGACATTTAAAATGGAAGGATTTCCCCAATGATGCATTTATCGATTGAGGTAAAATCTCGTTACATTTCATGCGTGATGCAGTGAGCATCTCATGGAAAATAAACAAAAGGAATTTATAATACATTAGCTCGTATATATTATACAAAATAAGTTAAAATTGTATTATTGGATAGATTGCAAAGTGCATTGCCAGGCTGCAATGCAGTGCATAAAATAAACCAAAGAGATTATCATTGACGCTTTCCCTCCCCTGAATTTCTACCTTCATAAAGATGTAGACAATAATACACGATATAGAAATACTTATACCCCTGAGAGAGAGACAGAGAGAGACAGCCGTCTTTCAGATTTAGATTCCTTTATTTAGAGGACCCAGGCTGGTATTTATGAATGCGGCAAAATTCAGGAGCTGAAGCTGGAGCTATACAACAAGAAGAGGAGTTTGGCAAAATCCTTTTTTTCCCTTTTTTGAATCTATCCAGGGCTGCCAGCTATAGCTCAAGCCAGATCCGGACTGAGACTGACATTGTTTAATTCGTGTACTTTCAAAGGATTCAAGGAATAATAATGACAGGAAGGGCTATTTATCTTCCTCACTTGTATTGTCCTGGCCCCACTGTATGCAAGTAGATTCTCTACTCTTTTCTGTACTTCTACACTTTGTATTTGACACTACACTTATAAGAGAGAGAGAGGGGGGGGGGAGACTGTATAGTCTGATGCTCCACATTACTGTAATAAATAATTGTGTACAACACAGTGAGTATATATACATAACATACCAAATTATATCTATAAGACTAAATGGATGCAATCGTATATATGTATATAGTATAGCATCCGCCACCACCAAACTGATGAATGTAATGAGTGCCGGCTTGCACACGAAAGTATAAATTGGATGTTGTTGTCACTGTGGCTGTCGCTCTGGTGGGAGTAAATACAATGTAATGGTGGTAGCTAGTAGTAACCTCTTGTTCTCCTCTACCATCAACCTCCCTCCTACCCTCCTCTCCGAGATTACGCCTAAGTAACGGGTTACAAAGAGAGAGAGAGAGAGAGAGAGGGTTTCCACACCAATCAAACCTAAAATGAAACTGGTATATGTAGAGATACAAAACTTTATACAGATCGAAGGTAAGTGAAAGTAACCCAAAAAGTAGGGATAGTGGTGGGAGTAGGAGGGAGTGACAGGAGTTACATAATAGTCGAGCAGAGATTAAAAGCACTTATTTACGCGACTGGCGTATGTACTCATACTTCAAACACTTGAAGAACAAGAAGAGACGACTATGGGAGGTAGTTTATGCCCAACCAGTATCAGCACTAGGCCAATTAAACACTATACACTACACCATGTGTATCATATACAACACACTGAGTCTCAGTTAATACCAAAAGGGTTTGTAGGGGAAAATAGATTACTCCGAAGGTCTCTCTCTTCAAATGTCCTCATGCATTCCTCTTTGACTTAATTTGACATTTTGGATACTTTTGCCAATTGGAAAGTAACTCTACGTGTCTGTACGTCCAGGAAAAAATTAATTCTCCTACCTCACACCCAAAAGAATGTGCCAAAAGTTGAAATTAAAATTACTACTTGGTGACAAGACATTTGTACAGTTACATTTCTTCCTATACATATACACTGTACACTGTACTGTATGGTATATATCACAAATGAAAATTAAATAGAGTAAATTTTTATAAGGTCAAACTAAGGCCATATTCATTAAGCTTCTTTTTTTACAATATAAAATCCTCCATAGAAAATATCCAATCCTGCAATGGGATAAACTTGCAGAATTCCTTTTTGTCTTTTTGTACTCTCACAAAAAACAAAAGAATGTCACGAATATATGTATATAATTTAAATTCATGTATAGAAGCACACGGGGAAAAAGACAAGTGTGTAATTAGTATAAACTATAATAGTTTTTAAAAGCGTTAAATATTTGATTCACAAATGATTATACGCAATTTCAATTTAAATTTGAAATGGCCACACACACTACCATTAATATTATTGCGGAAACTACTCAACAACTAAATTATGCATACACAGTCACTCCATTTGTATATTGTATATATGTGGCAGGCCATGGGGGGACCAGGCCATGGAGGGGCTATGTCATCTCGTGGCCTAGGCCATGAGGGGT